>PVJH01012487.1:0-64355 GCA_004026705.1 Nesogale talazaci
CATGTCTCCTAGAATCACTCCTGGTGCCTTGGGTAATGTGCCCACAGCCCTGCCTATTTTCAAATTAGCAAAATCAATATGTTCTCTTTATCATTCATCTTCACATTCCACTTGGACTTATTTTTCCCTCTTTGCCAATTCCTTGGGATTGGTGATTTAGAGATGGTCCTCCAGGGTGCATTATATGTAAAAATTGACTGAGCATACCAAAATCTTGTAGATCTTAAAAATTCCTCAAATTGAGACAGGCCAATCAAGGTGCAGTGATGAAGCATACAACTTTGCTGTAGTTCTTGAAGGCTTCCTCCCCCCAACTATCATGGTCCCAACTCTACCTTACAAATCCAGCTGGACTGGAGAAGGTACACTGGTGGAGATGGGAACTGTAAATACGGGGAACCCAGGACAGATGAACCCCAGTGGTGAGATTGGAGTTACCAGATGGGTGGAGGAAAGGTGGGATAGAGAGAGAGCGCCAACTACAAGGATCTACACATAACCTCCTATCTGGGATGGTCGCAGACATAAGAGGAATGGGTGAGGGAAGATGGCGGGCAGTGTAAGATATGACAAAACAATAATAATTTATAAAGTATTGAGGGTTGGTGGGGAAGCAAGGACAGAGGGGAAAGGATGAGAAGCTGATATGAAGGACTTAAGTGGAAAAGCAGATATTTGGAGAATGATAATGGCAGCAGGCATGTGAAGGTGCTTGACACAGTGTATGTATTTGTGTATTGTGAAAAACAATACATGAGCCCCCAATAAAATGATTTTAAAATTTCCTCAGATTTATCTTGTTTCCTTCACACTTTGTACTTGTATCTCAGAAGGAAGTTGTTTTGCTTTGGGAGTTTGAAATACTTTCTTTTTTTCTAGCCTTATTACCATAAAATTCACATACCATGCAATTCAACATTTCAAGCACATGAAGAAGAATTGGATAATTATCACCAAAATCCGTTTTAGAACATATCTTCATTCTTTCTTTTATTCATTGTTATTAACTCCCCATCCACCCCACTGCCAACCTTCCCTGCCATCCCCTCACGGACTGTCTCTCTAGAGCTACCTGTCCTAGATTTCATATACAGGAAAACATTGTTTTAAAACTCACAACAATAACAAAGTAGAATCTTGTTCAATATATAAAGAACAAGATTTCACTTGGTTTCCAACGGAAGCAGTCAATCTTCCCATCACTAGACTTCATTCTAAGAAAACAAAGCATCTTATCAAACTCTGAAATGCCATTTAACGAAGGGTAAATTTTTACATTCTATTAGAGCAGATCATTACAGAGCCCTGTAGGAAGGATCTAATAATACCAATAATTGTCTGTGCTGAGGTTTGACAGCTACAGAGAGATGCTTTAAAAATTTTTTGAGCATTTTCCTCTATGGATCCCTTGAAACTCTTTGTCATCCAGAGTTTTTCTGAAAATTGAGGCTTTTCAGTTTTAAAAGATGATACATCCACTACAGGTTTGTGAAATTGAATGTATTATTTTTGTGTTGACAGATTCAAATCAAAAGCCAAAGATTTTTCTGAGGTTAGGGGAATTTCATGACAGCCTTGTGGAGATGGTTTGTGTACAGTTGGTACCCATTTAATTAAATCCTGACAGTAAAACTGGCAAAACAAAACAAAAAAAAAAGTGTCTTAGCTTTAAATATCTAGGGAACAAATATGATCAAACACACTCTATCCTAGTTTAAACTGCAGACTTGGAGCCCTAATGACTCAGCACCCAACTATGAAACCAAAGGTAGGTCAGAGGACAACATGAGAACCTGTTTCCCAAAAGATTACATCCTAGGAAGACCTAGGAGGCAGTGCTACTCTGTCTGACAGGGCAAACACTGGATTGGGAATAACTTGGATATGGATACACATAAAAAGACTTTATCATTAAGAAATCGATTATTTTTAATGAAAAAAGAATATTTTCTAACTTGGTATATTCCTTGACAAAAGAAGATTAATATGACAGACCACTGATTATTTTAAAGGAAAATAATAATTAGTTTTCAGGCATAACTCATTTTTCAAATTACCTTTTTCAATACTCTATGATATCTCTGTAAACAAGCCTATTCTACAGCATGGATTAGTCACTCAGGTAGGGTATTAATTAATTAAGGAACACTTCAGAAGAGCCCTCATAATGAGCTCTAGCACAAAGACATTTCAGTCATCAACATTTCATTATTTTTCCTAATTGCAAAATATACCCCAATAGATTCCTTAAGTATAATCATCAATGAATTCCTTGTTGTTCTCTCCTTACCTGGGTAAAAAACAGCATGAATCATACCGAAGAAGGTCCTCCCAGCACCCAGTTGCCATCCCTTCCTCGATTGTACCTCATCCCCTCTAAAGTGCAGAGAAACCTGTACACAGATTTTCATCAGTAGAATTCCTTTATTTTTATGTATATCTTTATCCCCACTGTATGCATCACTAAGCAATGGATTTTTCTCTTGCCTGATTTTGAGACTTATTTAAAACTCTATATATGTCCAATTTTTACCTCTTTTACCCAACATTGTGGCTATGAGATTAAACTATGTTCATGTGGAGTCAAGGCTTTGCTTTCATTTCTGGACACCCCCCCCAAAAAAAAAAAAGAGGGGGACGGGGACAAAGGCAAGAAGCATTTTCCCCAACATATGTTGGGAAATAAGTTGATAAATAAATTCAGTTCTATTGTGCAATGGCTAGAATGCTTATTCCACTGTGCAAAAGCATCACAAGTTATTTTGTGTGCCATAGATAGTGATATGGACTGTCATAAATATTCTTTTGTGTGTGTGTGTGTGTGTGTTTGTGGGCATCACTGCCTCTGGTGGTCGTGGGCGCTACCCAGTGCCACTCCTGAGAGCCGCCGCTGGATTTGAACCGCCAAGCCCGCGGGCTGTAGTCCCGCACTCAACCACCTATGCCACCGGGGCTCAGCCCTGTCATAAAAATTCTTATATGGTTTACCGGATGTAGCTTTACAAACTTTTTTTTATATTTTTGAGCCTTCTCATAAATTTCAAACTCACCAGGTGCACTTCTGCCAGCACTGTGGGCATTCCCTCTACTGAACATTTCACACAAAAAAAAGTTAGAAATTCAATTTTTGAAAAACTGGCTATTACTAATTTTCACTCTATGATTATGAGCCTGTCATAGGCAAATGACACAAGTCTAAAAGGACTTGAAGCACTTTCTTTTGAAGACTGAAGATTACAGCCTTCAATATGAATTAAATCTCAACAGAAAGAAAATAGGGGTCTTCACAATTGGATCAATAAGCAACTTCATGATAAGTGAAGAAAGGGTTGAAGTTGTCAAGGACTTCATGTACCTGGATCCACCAACAATACTATTAAAGCAACAGTCAAGAAATCCAATGAGTAAGAAATGGGGAGTTGACATCAGAGGCTCAAGTGGGAAGAGAATGCTTTAAAAATGATGATGGCAGCATTTGTGTTTGACACACTGGATGAATGTATGGATTGTGATAAGATATGTAAGAACCCCCAGGCTGAGCCCCGGTGGCGTAGTGGTTGTGCGCGGGACTGCGGCCCACTGGGATGGAGGTTCAATTCCGGCTCCCAGGAGCAAAGGCTGGGCTTCCTACTCCCACCACCTGTGGGCAGTGATGCCTAAAAAAAAAAAAAAAAAGAACCCCCAATAAAAAGGATTTTTTTAAGTAAAAAAAGTAAAGAGTAGCACAGAATAAAGGTGGGGAAGAAATCAAATTATGTTTTGAGCAAATCTGCTCAAATATTTAAAGTGTTCATAAACAAAGATGTCACTTTGAGTACTAAAGTGCATCTGACCCAAACTATGGAATTTCAATCATCTGCCATGCATACGAAAGCTTGACAAATAAGAAAAACTGAAGAACTGATGTGTTTGAAGTACAGTGTTGGCAAGGAATATTGACTAAGCTGTGGTTTGCAGAAGATGGCAAGATTTCATTTCACTTACTTTGGACATGTTAGCAGAAAGGTCCAATCCCTAGAGAAGTACATCATGTTTGGTAGAAACCAGTGAAAAAAGAAAGGAAGCCCCTCAATGAAATGGATCAACACAGTGACTTCCACAAGGGACTCACACATGGCAAGTACTTTGAAGATGAAACAGGATGGGGCAACATTTTGTTCTTTTATGAATAAGGTCACTCTGATGAGAACTGATTTCACAGCAACAATTGTCAGTGAAGTCGAGCATTTTTCCCATATTCTAAATGGCCAAAGTAGAACTGTCTCACAGAACTCCCAGACTGTTTATCTCCAGAGAAGCAGAATGCCATATCTACTGGATCTTTTTCTGCAAAGTAGCTCGTAGGTTCAAACCTCTGACCCCTTGGCTGGCAACCCAGCTTTGGGTCACTGGTGGTCCTTTAGAAGATATTTAGCATTGTAGATGAAATCAAGCACAAAACACTAAGGATAGGAATAGGTGAAGGGTGTCAATTGGAGATCTAAATGGTGGTCAAGGGGGACCTCAGAGAGAAAACTTCTGAGGAAACACTTAAAGAAGTTAATCAAGAGGGCATCTTGGGCGGGGGGGGCGGGGAGGAAGGAACATTTGATTTGGATTACTCATACTGTGCAAGACCCTGAGTAAGATGTTCCTGGTCTGTTGGAGGTTTCATTGGGACTGGAACTGCACAAGCAAGGAGGAGAGTGGCAAGAGATGGACTCAGAGAGATAATAAAGAGGGCCAGGAGGACCATTGTCACCATTTTGGGTTGTCCTTTGAGGGAATTGTGGACCCTATGAAAATGGTTGGACAGAGGAATGGCAAGGTTTGACCTACATTTTTTTATTGTATAAATGCATATATTTGACCCATATATTGTATAAATGCAAATTTTTAAATATTAGTTCAACTGCTTCCAACAATTACAAAACAGTCAAAAGAGCAAGTTGCTTTTCCTTTTGATGAGTATTTTCAAATCAAATGTGAAGCTAAAGGGAATCCAGAACCAACGTGAGTATTCCTTCAAATCAAAGAAGTCTATGCTATTTCCTATCTCTCTAGTAGCCTTTTCCTCTTCTATCAACATATGTGAGGGGACTTCAGAATTTCGAGGACCAAAGGAATTAAAAGACAATACAATTCACCCAGACACTTTGAACCCCCCACCATTGCACTTCTTGCACTATAACTCCGAACATGTTTGAAGTCAAATATTCCCAAGTAAATAATTGCTTTTTTGTATTAAAAACAAAGTGGTGATTTCACAAATACTCCATACCTATTCAAATGGCAAATAATGTAAAATAATGCACTATCATGCTAAAAATTTGGCCTAGGTCATGAATTCCTTACCTAAACACAGAAATTCAACAGTTGCTTACCTTAAGAATAAGGAAGGTAGACAAAACAAAGATTTTTATCTTACTTAAAGTTAGAATTTTAAAGTGAAATTTCATATATTTATAAACAAATGTAAAGTTTACCTTCATTGTTTCAAGCATTCAAATCTGTTCCATATAACCTACATTTTAAAAGAATCACTTCACAGAATGTTTACAATTTTACCCCTTCCCAACATGTCTATGCTACCATATTGGTCTCAGCCCTTAATGATCATCTTATCCAAGACAAGAACACTTGGAATTGCCTCTAAGCTGATATTCTTCTTTCTATTCTTACTTCTCTCAGTCTCTTTTCAATACAACTAGCAAAGGGATAAAGTGCCGGCTGCTAACCAATGGCCAGTGATTTGAATCCATTCTGCAGGAGAGAGTGGTGACAATGACACACTTTAGTAAAGGTTTAAGGCCTTGGAACCTTTGGGTAATTCTAGTCTGTCCTATGGGGTCACTATGAGTCAAAATTGGCTTCACAACAATGGGTTTAAACAGTTTCTACCAGACTCACTTACATTGCTCATTGGTTACTGCCGGTCTCCTTCGGTTAAAAAATAATCTCTGTTTAGTCACTGATGAATTCAGAGTCTATTCCAAAGCAGACATTCAATAGATATCTGCTGAAAGACCAATTTGCTGAGTAAAGTAATTAATAGAAAATAGTTTCATTTTCTCATCCCCACCATATTCTTTATGAATTTGAATAAGACACATACAGTGCAATAACTCTGATTTTGATTTTCCCTATTGAAGACTTAGTAATTGTAGCTATATAACACTTATACAGATGAATCACTCACGTGTTTTCAGGTGGAACCAATTCAAAAGTTGAAGGGCAATATTTGAGAAATTGAGAAATTAGATATTTTATTTGATAGAACTTCAGAGGGAAATTAGCAAAGAGTAAATATTATTCATAGTTGATATTTTATGTCATGGATAGAATCTGTAATTATTTTCAGATCCACTGAAGTGATGTTAAATTGTTAAGATATATTTCTCTAAGGAACAGTATTTTTCTGCTAATTTGATTTTCAGCTGAGTGGTCTGTCAATGAGAAGTATTCTGGGAAAGCAACAACAAATGCAATAGGTCCATTCCCTGCAAAAAGGCCGTTAATATACCTACCCTCACTATACATTCATGTTGGTGCCTTATTTTAAATATTTTCTTATGATAAAGTAAAACAATAGAATTTTCATTTCTTGAAAATATTCTTTATGTTTCAATAGCTAAATTCTCATTTTGTAAAGAGAGAATCCGGAGTTTCTGTACATTGCCTTCAGACAGCTGATTAATGGCAGAACTCCTGCCCAAATGCTTCAAAACTTTTAAAAATATGCTTAAAAATGGTAAAATAAGACTGAATTATTTTCTCACTTTTGTATAACTATTTTGGCACTTATATTGCTAAGTTCTTTATATTCAAGGTTCTTATTTTCTGTCTTTGAAAAAAAGAATTCTAAGTTCTTGCTTTCCATGATTGCTTATTTAACATATTAGAGAATCACAGATAAAAAGGAAAGTAAATAATTGGCACACCATGGTTCCTGATCTTCAAATGTATTTAAATGTTCTTATTGAGCTCTGGGTTCTAAGGATGATTCTTCCAAAGACTTGAATATCCATAAGGAAAAGTAATAGAATGCAGATATAGACTTCTACTGAAATTCTCTTTTATTCTTTATATGGAAAAAATCAAATTCCATTTCTCTGACACTAAATGTTGAACAATCCAAATTAATATATTAATTCTGTGCTTTTTTTCTGTTATGAAAGCAACTATACATGGGACACATTCCTCTGACCCTGATCATCTCAATGTAATTCAAATCTCCTAAGTCCTCCATTGTTGTCCTTGTTCTTACTGTGAAGTGCCCTCAGAGCCTATGTACAACAAAACAAAGCCTGGTCCTGCCACCCTCACATTTGTTGTCCTTGATCCCATTGTGGCAACCACTGGGCCAATTCATCTCATGGAGAGTCTTCCCATCTGTGATGACCTTATACTTTACTAAGCCTGATGTCCGGCTCCAGGAACAAGTTTCTCCTGAAACATTTCCAAAGTATGTCAGACAAAGTTTTGCTATCCTTCTTTCTAAGGAGCCTTTCAAGATGATCTGTTTATACAATATTCAAATAATTCAAATACATGGAATAAAATAAACTCATGCATGTTTGAACTGAAACTCTAGGAGCAATGCCTTTTGCCTTTTCTTGAATAAGGTCCATAGGTTGCCCAAATCCAAGGGTTGGTGGTTGGAAACACATGTAACCAAAGGAAGAAAATATAAATACAAATGGATTTTTCCCTTTAAATTATATACAGAATTGGAAAGGGGTGATAAATTTTAACCTCATGTTCTTAACTAGCGTTCACTGTACTGATTACAAAAAATGGATGAGTCCTGGCACGATCCAATAACTGAGAGACTTACAGAGGATCCCACACAAAACCTAGAGACACTATGGATTTGGGAATCTTCTCCCTGGAGGGTAAATATTAATCACAGAAATACCTGAGAATGTCCAAAGAGAGTATTGAAGAAAGAGTGGGACATAGGAGAACTTACAAAACAGACAAGGGTAATTCCTGGGAAATCAATAACACACTGATGATGAAAGAACTTGATTGAATAATGAATCAGTTAAAAAGTAAGTATTGAGAAGAAGCTATGTCATCTGGTAAACATTAAAAATTTCATTAGCATCATGAGTCAAGAAGCCAGATTGCAAATAATTCATAAAGTTCAGCAACACTTTTTTTCTCCTTCCCGTGCATTCATTGTGCTTGCTCAACTATAAAAGCAAGTCAAGGGCTAAGCCCCAGTGGCGTAGTGGTTGTGCGGGGGACTGTGGCCCACTGAGTTGGAGGTTCAAATCCAGCAGCGCTCTCCAGGAGCAAGACTGGGTCTCCTACTCCCACCACCAGGAGACATTGATGCCCCCCCCCCAAAAAAAAACCAAGTCAAATACTCTCTCATTGCAAGAACACTTTGTTCTAGTAACCTGGCATTCCATGACGCTCACCTTCCTGACGTGATAGCTGATGACAGTACATAAGTAAATGGGGTGAAGAAAGCTGAAGCTGTCTGGCTATCAAAATATAATATTATCTGGGATCTTAAAGGCTTGAAAATAAACAAGCAGTCATCTAGCAGAGAAGCCAAAAAAAAAACCCACATGGAAGAAGTACAGCACACTAGCCTGTGTGATCATGCAGTATCAATAGAATCAGGTGTCAAAGACCCAGAACAAAAAAATCATATCATTGTGAATGAGGGGGAGTGCAGAGTGGAAACCCAAAGCCCATCTTTAGGCAATTGGACATACTCTTACAGAAGGATTGCAGGGAGGAGATAAGCCAATGAGTTCAACATAGCACCAATGAAACAAACAGCATTTCTCCAGTTCTCTAATGTGCCCCCCTCCCACTAACATGAGCCCAGTTTTACCTTACAAGTCTGACTAGACCAGAGCATGTGCATGGGCACAGATAAGAGCTGAAAATACAGGGAATCCAGGACAGATTAAACCCCTCAGGATCATTACTGAGATTAGCCATACCAGGAGGGGAAGGGGAAGGTGGGGGGACAAAGTGGGAAGCAATCACAATGATCTACATGTAACCCCCTCCAGGGGGATGGACAACAGAAAAGTGGGAGAAGGGAGGCATCAGTCAGTATAAGGTGTGAAAAAATAAGAATTTATAAATTATCAAGGGTTCATTGGGGGGAGGGAAGGGAAAAGTGAAATGTTGATATCAAGGGATCAATAGAAAGAAAATGTTTGGAAAATGTTGAAGGCAACAAATGTACAAATGTGTTTGACACAATGGATAAGAGTTATTCAAGCCCCCAAAAATGATTTTTTAATTTAATAAAAGCAACAGGACCCCCCCCCACTGAAACTTCTAATGAGATTGCAGCCCCATTTGGCAACTTAACAGTTGCCATGAAAGACCCTAACCAGAGGACCGTTCTGAATGGCCAGACATTACCCATAATGTGGGAGACAAGGGAAAGAATGAGGAGCTAATACCAAGGGCTCAAGTAGAAAGAAAATATTTTGAAAACAATCATGGAAACAAATGTACAAATGTGTTTGACACAATGGATGGATGTATAGATTATGATAAGAGCTGTAAGAGCCCCTAATAAAATTATTTTTAAACAAGAAAGAAATTATGAGGCTAAGAACAGGCAAGTCAAATAAGATTAAGCTGGTACAGTTTTCAGTGCCATGGGACCAGGAAAAAGAGGCAAATAGACTTAGTGCTCTACTGGTAGTTCTAAAACATAGATAATTACTGCCCAGTCCTCAGATTAAATGCCTATTCCAAATACAGAATTACAGCAGAGTCCTGTATCTCAGCCCAAAGCACAAAAGGGCTTGAAAAAAAAAGACTGGCCCCTAAAGATATAATGTGTCCAATATTTTTCAGCAACTTGCTTAGCTAGAATTAGGTATCAAAAAGTTGGTGAGAACAGCTCTTTAAGAAACTTGAGCTATGAGACCAGAGTTATTTTAGAAAATCTATGGGAAATTTATTAACGTTTTCAGTATAAAACCTAAGATTGTTGGGTGTGTGGAGTCTTTAACAGACCATAGCAGCTTACTTGTCTATTTTAAACTAAATGCGGATGTAACAAAAACAAAGAAAAAGACATGACAGGAAACACTGCTTTAAAAAACCAGCTGCTGGTTTCTAAACCTCATTCAAATAGTTTATTTACCAAGATGGAGTCTGCAGAAAGTTAGAGAATATTTACCTTAGCACACCATTTTTTTTCCCGCAACATTAGTACTCCTCCTGAGAACTGTCAGGTTTGCTTACGGAAGACATTTCCCTCTGCCAAAGGTGGGACGTGACGGGTTCTTGAAGTGTGGCTAGACTGCAGTTTTGAGACGTAAATAGTTTATCGCATCTAAGACAGGCCATTAACCTCTGATAAGAACTAGGTGACTTATTTTTCATCTTATTTCTTAGCTCAGAATCATCTCCAGTATCTTCCCTATTTATTATGAAGAATCTCAAATATTTATAACAATAGACAGAAAAACACTTAGGAACTTCCTAGGCACTTCTGTTTTTATATGTCCCTCTCAGAACTCCATTGTCTAGATTCAGCATATTTTATTTGGTCAACTTACTGTTGATGAATAGTTAAGCTACTTCCTCTTTGATGTCAGACGGCAATTAAGAATGCTACCATGAAAACCTTTATACACAGGATTTTTTTTTCATATATTTGCTGTGGTAGGATGCTTGGGCTTACACTTGCTTTGTCAAAGGTCACAGCAACTAGAATTGTGTTAGAAGTGATAGATTATCCCCCTTCATATGTCTATCCATCCATATTGCAATTTTGTAACTTCTCCTATGAACAAATGATCCAGTTTTCCAAGCAAATCAGGATTGGTCTTGTGATTTGCTTTGGCCAAGCAGTTGTGATGGTGTCCAAATTAAATCCAAGGTCTCAAAAAAAAGAGTAACACACTTGAATTTACATGCTTAGAGCTATTGGAGGTAGACTTGACTAACCTCTTCTGGTTTCATGATTGCCATAGGCAGGAAAAGTCCTCGTGCTCCATCCTTCTTTACATACTCTGGCACCAACGATTCCTCCAACGGTACTCTTCAATACTCACAATTAAGAGATGGTTTGGCTTGGAGGGGTTTTTTAAGGAAGTTAACAGACTACCACAAGTCAGGATCAGCAAACACTAAGGATAAAGTCATTGGTTCACAGCAATACCACTCCTCAACTCTTAGCCAAGTCTCTGTCCAATCCTCATTCCCTAGTCTAAACCGCAGAGTTCCCCTAGGTTTTGCCTTCATGGGCCCGGAAGCCAATCTACCTTTCACTCTGTCTGTAGCTGGAACATGATAAGAACTTGCAAACAAGGCAAAACTTCAAGTATATACATTTGAGATCAATATGATCATCTGCATGCAGGTGTATATTGACAGACAATCAAGGACATGTCTTTGATAAAAAATGTTTAGCCTGGAGTTTGTTTTGGTCTCTGTACTTTGCTTTGTAGATTATATTTTTACTGCACCTAGTTTTTTAGAAAATGTTGTTCCAAGAATGTTACTTATCAAATTTTAAAAATTCTGAGTGAATGCAACCAGGCAAGTCCCAAATTTGAGTATAAATAAAAGAAAAGACACAATTCAATTCTTTGCTACATGCCAGAGCAAGCTGCAGTCCTCTGCTTAGATGCATTCTGTGTGCTTCTTGTTCCTCTGTGTCTCCGTTCATTTACAACATCTGCATCTGTCCCACACTGCCATTGCTTCAGACCAGATAAGAAGGTACCCCATAATCTCAGCCCTGCTATTTTGGGGTCTCTGTGCCATAATCTTTGATACATCTTTCTCATGGCCTCTGCCACTTCAGACAGAGACTTTGGATGTGCTCTTCCAAATGGTTTCTGTTTCCCAGATGACTCTTATATGCCAAGGAATGGTTTTGATGGAAATATGTTTGCCTTTGAGCAGGATGGTATCTTAAATCACATCTTCTCAAACCAAAATTCACTGCCATTGAGTTGATGTCCATTCATAGTGACCTTTCAGGATAGGATAGAACTGCCACCATGAATTCCCAAGAGTGTAACTCTTTTTGTAAACAGTTTTATTGGTACTTGATCTATATATCATACAATTCAATATCATATCAAGAATAGTTGTACAATCTTCAACACAATCAATTTTGGACTCTTTATGAAACTAGAAAGCCCTGTTTTTCTCCCTCAAAATGGCTGGTGGTTTTGAACTTCTGACCATATGGTTAACAGCCCAGCATGTGACCACCATGTTGCCAGAACTCCTACATTACACCCTCTAGTAGAGCTTAATGAGGCCTCCAAGGAAACAAAGGGTGTGGTTTCACTCACACCTTCTACTAAGACCACTTACTTGCTGAATGTGAGGAGGATTTAAAGCATTTGATGAAGATCCAGAATTGCAACCTTCGATATGGATATGGATTAGAATTTGTGTAAACCAGTGGACAAAATCTTCATCACTGATTCAATAAGTAGCATGAAAAATAGATAAGAGATCGAATTTGTCAAGGATTTTGTCATGCTAGCATATGCAATTAATGCTTATGGAAACAGCAGTCAAGAGGTCAAAAGATGCTTTACATTGGGTAAACCTGTTACACAAGACTTCTTTAGAATATTGGAAAACAAGGATGTTACTTTGAGGACAAAGGTGTGCCTGACCAAAGTCATGGTGTTTTCTATGCCTCATATGTATGAGTAAAGAAGACTGAAGAATATTGATGCATTTGAATTATCGTACTAGAGAATATTGAAAGTACCATGACTGCTAAAAGAACTAACCTGCCTGTATCGGAAGAAGTTAAGACCATAATGCTCCTTAGAGACAAGGACAGGAAGACTTTGTCTTACATACTTTGGACCTATTATCAGGAGAGACCAGTCCCTAGAGAAGGACATCATGCTTGGTAAAATGCAGAGAGTGAAAAAGAGTGGAGATGGATTGACATAGTGAATGCAAAATGGGCTCAGGTATAAGAACAGTTGTGAGAATGGCCCGAGACCATGCAGTGGTTTCTTCTGTTGTGCATGGGGTCACCGTAAATGGGAATCAACTCAATGGCACCTGACAACAACAACCAAGGTCAGCATCTAGGCCTACTTAATCTCGTAACAGAGAAGTCCCTACAAAATGAGATATTCACCACAGAGTAGAGTACAGAATTATAATACATCGCATAAGGCAAGATTAACTAGAATGGCAATATTAATTAACCTTATCTCAGTCTCCACCAACAATATCAACTCATCTAATCTGCCGAGGAGAGCCAGGGTGCTCCTTACCAGCAAGGATGGGAGAACTTCGTCTCCCCTACTTTGGACAAGTTGTCAGGAGAGACCAGTCTCTAGAGAAGGGCATCATGCTTGGTAAGGTGGAAGCGGCAGCAAAAAGGAGGAAGACCTGCACTGAGATGGATGGATGCAGTGGCTGCAGCCACATAGGAGCAAATGGTAAGGATGGCACAGGGCCTGGCAGTCTTTTGTTTTCTTGTGCAGAGGGTTGCTGTGTGTCAGAACCAAATCGACCGCAACAACAATAGCCTGCTAAGGAATGAAAGACCATCTATCAGAGCGTCTAATCGGTAATATTCTCAGTCAAGTCTCCAATATGTGAGCTAGCTTCCCTAAGCTCATCAAAACAGACACTCAGCTGAGCCTAGCCTAAATTATCAACCCCAAGAATTATAAACGGAATGACTTGTTGTTGTTGTTTTAAATTGCTAAGATTGGTGATAGCTTGTTATCTGTCAGTGGTTAACCTATACACTAACTAGTGACAAATGCTCCTCCATCGGCACCTTACCACTTTGGAATCCCACCAACAACATGAGAGTGCTTCCTTTCCTTTGTGTAGTATGTTGTCAATATTTGGCATTTTGAAATTTGAAATGTGGAAAGTAGTCCAGAAGCATTGAATTGAAATGAATGAATGTAAATGTACTTTAAGAAGATTAAGTCCCCCCTTCCCATTTGTGACTTTCTCAAAAACAGTACCCTTTTAATTATCAGAACATACAAGCACATCCAACAAGAGAATGGCAGTAATTTAGAATCCTAGTTTCAAGCTAGCTTCCCAAAACCTATTTATTAACTTCTTTATATCCTCTCACCATGCTACAATAAGGATGCTTTAATAAGACCTATGGAGACCTGGTTGCGAAATGGTGTATGCATTGGCCTACTGAACACAAAGTTATCAGTTTGAAACCACCCGCCACTCTGACAGAGAAAGAGAAGGCTTTCTGCTTCCATACAATCTCAGAAACACACTGAGCATTTCCCCTCTGGCCTATCGGGTCCCCAGGAGTCAGAATCAGCTCCATAACAGTGATTTTGGTTAGTTACTGAACATAATCTGTGTCCTGAAAAACTCTGTCCTGCTTAACAGGAGTTATGTGGCACTGTACATTAATTAAAAATTAGAAAGGAGCTATACTGTGTTGGTTCTCTAGTGGGCCTCCAAAAAGCACATTTAAAGAAATAACTCTGAAATTCCCATCCCAAACACAATGTAATATTCATTTTATAACAGAGAACACAATAGATTGGGGTATAATTATCACAACTATGTTCATCTTAAGATATTAAACCATGTGAGATCTTCTTTCATGGTCAAAGTTAGGCAAATCAGTTAAAACACTCTTTCCCCTTTCTAAATTATATTACCAAGCACTGCAGGATGAGCATGGATATAATTTATGCAAGGAAGTGCAGTCTGTCATGTACTTATCTGTTACTCATGATACCAGACCCTTTACTAAGGATGAATGGACTCGGAGAAGATATTAGGAGCAAATTCATTTATTGGTATCTGGGTCAACTGTTCCATTTGCTTTTCTGAACCATCTGAGTAAATGGTTGCCTAGCATACTCACATCTCCACATCACTGTCCCCTCTCCCATCTCATTTTGTATCCCTGCAAGGGGGAACCATCTAGTTTTCCATCTGTCTCCTAGAGAACAGCTGGACAGGCCTTGCTCTGCTCAGCCAAGCGTCTCTAACTATCCTTTCAGTACCTGAAATATGATAAATGTCCAATAAACATTTTTTGAATTGAAAGAAGGTAATTTCTAACATGATGAAACTACCTGTCTTCCTAGTTATGGATATAGAAATTCTATGTTGAAGTATATAAAATAGTCACATAACTTTCAGATCTTCCCATAGAAACAAGACTCTTATGTCAAACTTACTTAGAGGGATGCAGATGTATTTTGAAAGAATTTTATTGGGGGCTCGAACAGTTCTAATTACAATACATGCATATATACATACTTTGTGTTAGTATTTACATCTTTGGGGAGACTCATACAACTCTTATCACAATTCATACATACATACATTGTGTCAAACACATTTGTAAATTTGTGGCCATCATTCTTAAAATAGTTTCTTTCTCCTTGAGCCCTTGGTATCAGCTACTCATTTTTCCCCTCCCTCATCACTTCCCCCTCCCTCATGGACCCTTGATAATTTAAAAATTATTGCTATTTTGCCATATCTTACATTATCCAACTTCTCCCTTCACCCACCTTTCTGTTGCTCATCTCCTAGGGAGGAGGTTCTGTGTAGATCCTTTTAATTGGTTTCCCCTTTCTACCCCACTCTCCCTCGACCCTACTAGTATTGCCAATCTCAGCACTAGTCCTGAAGGGATCATCTGTTCTGGATTCCCTGTTTCCAGTTCCTGTCTGTACTAATGTAAATCCTCTGGACTAGCAGATTTATAAGACAGAATTAGGATCATGGGGGGCGGGGGGGTGGATGAAGCATTTAGGAACTAGAGGAAAGTTGCATGCTTCATCATTGCTATACTGCACCCTGACTGACTCATCTCCTTCCTGAAACCCTTCTGAAAGGGGATCCCTACAGATGGGTCTTGTGTTCCCACTCCACAGTCTCCCTCATTCATAATTATTTGATTTGCTGCTCTTTGATGCCTGATACCTGATCCCTTCATCACTTCATGATAGCATTGACTGGTGTGCTTCTTCCATGTGGCCTTTGTTGCTTCTGATGACCATTTGTTTATCTTCAAGTCTTTAAGACTCCAGGCGCTATATCTTTTGATAGCTGCGCACCACCAGCTTTTTTATCACGTGTGCTTGTGCATCCACTTTGTCTTCAGGGATTGTGTTGGGAAGGTGAGTATCATAGAATGCCAATTTAATAGAGCAAAGTGTTCTTGCATTGAAGGAGTATTTGAGTGGAAAATCAATGTCCTAGATGTATGTTTATCCATATGCCATATACATATTAATGCTAAGAATGACAGATAACCATGTAAGAAATGTCCTTTTTCATTGTAATTGCTTTCTTGGTGAAAATATCAGGGGAAGAAAAAGCATTTAGAAAGAATAAAAGCTTTCTCAGCCAGATTGACATTTTACATGACTATATCAGCTGTTAAACATAGAATGTTGAGCATTTTCTAAACTTTCCTCTTGGGCTATTTTATCAGGATATTTGTTATGGAGAAAGAAGGATATCATAAGCTTGGATTTATCTATAAGTTCATATGAGAGGGCTTTAAAAAGTTCATGAAAATTGAAATTAAAAGATAATGGAATATCTACCTCATGATCTTGTCGCTATTTTTAAGGATCCTATTTTGTAAAACTGTATTTAATGTTATTGATGACTTAGCCTTAGTAATAATCATGCCTTTTATCTCATACATTTTATACCTCAAGATGGTGCAACTTTTACACAGAATTGGAAAGTGGGGTCGGAATCAGTAGTCCCTACTCACAGCCATGTGAACTTGAACTTATGACCGACTTCTTAAACACAGAAAAGATGCAGTTAATGAAACTTCTTAGTACATATCTGAACAAAACGGTTGCTCATTAACTAGAGATAACTTTTCCTATTTTCCCTCAGTATTATCCCCCTAGTAATATGGAGAGTCACTACCAAACTCATTTACTGTGATAATAAAACAAAAGCAGATATCAGTTCATAGTGACCCTGCAGAATAGAGGAGAACTGCACCTGAGGTTTCCAAGGCTTTCCAGGAGCCCTGATGGCCGAGTGCACTAGGTGCAGTGTGAGTCACCACAGGACAACAGGTGAACCAGCAGGTGAAAGATGAGATTGTAACTTCTGTAAAAACTTAACATCATGAAAGCCATAAGGAACAGTTCAACCTCAGTCTCAAAGGGTCACTGTAAGTCAAAATGTATGCAATAACAGTGAATTTGCTTTTCTTTGGAGATCTTTATGGGTGGGGTGATGTGTTTAAACCTTAAATCTGGTTAACTGCCCAAAGTAGATAAAAGTGGGGGGAAAGCATGGGCTTAGAAGAGAGGTTCTGATGTGACCTCAGAGAACTAGCTTAACCTCTTTGTTTCCAAAGCAGTAGCATGACAATATTGAGAAAAAGTTGCAGCATTTAACAGAATGCCTGACATATTGGAAGCATCCAATAAATATTAGGTTAATTGCTCGTCCTTTTCTTCTTTACAATCATTGTGGTTGAGCTTGATGGCTGTACGAGTTTGAGAGGAAACTTGAAACCTACAAACTGATCTACTGTAGTTGTTTTTCCAAGCCGCCTTCACTGACTGGCAAATGACAATAATAACTTAGGCTTGGACCCCAAATTATTAAGTGTTTCATGACATATTAATAAGATTTCACCCAATGTATTCTTTTTTCAATTTCCAGTAAATCATCACATCGTTCTCATGTACATGTTCTCATGGTATCATAACCTCAGATTTTAGCCTTCTTTTGCCAGAACCCTGATGGGCTAATCAAGGAAAGAAAGGGAGGAAAATAAGCTGAGGAAGTCCCTCAGGAGGAGGAGATGAGTGAGCACTGAACTGAGATCTGGCCTGACTGGGGAAACAAAATCCTGGGTCACATGGTCACCTTTGCCACAGTCATTAATGCCACTCAATGTAGTGCAACATGAGACAAGCGCTGTTAGGACCAAAGGGAAAGCTCTGGCATTCTGCAGAAGAAATTAGCTCTTTCAAGGTAAGAGGTAAAAGAAGAAATGGGGATTACTCAGGGTTCACTCCAGAAAATTCACTGTACTTCATTGGTAACCAGCAAACTCCAGAGGGCAGATGAAGTGCAATTCATTTTACGACACATGTAAATAGACCATAGCTTTTCTGATTTCCAAGTTAGGGTTTGGTACCTAAAAACATTCTCTATCTAAGTGCTGTTGCCAATAGTCAAGACCTGTATCCAAAACGGACTTACCTCTAGAACACAGCCATCTCTACAAAATTAGCATGCTCAATCAATGAATGCACTAGGTGTTCCTTTCAAACAACACAGATTGGTTGTCATGTTCTCTAGGTAGAAGCAAAGGCTTATCAATGATTTCTCCTCTACGCCTGCTAGCCAGGTAGAATTCTGAAAATGACTAGAAAACGGCTCTTGTCCTTTTCTAATCTCCTCCCTCATTTGAGAGTGGAAATTATGACTATGTTATGCTGACCTTCAAATAGGAAGATCATCTTCCAAACCTCATCCAATCACATAAACTTTTAAAAGCAGAATTGGGGTGGGGGCTGTTTGCACAAGAGGAAGACACAAACATTCTAAGCATGAGCAGGACATACATATTTTTTTTATTTTTTTAAATACATGGAAAGGACCTAAGCAGAATATGAGATGCTGAGCAAGAATCCTGGCAAACAGTCATAAAGCAGGGACCTTGGACCTGCAACCCTACTGCCCATGACTTAGAGCACCTATAGGTCAGAACAGAACTTCTCCTTAGGATTTCTAAGGCTGTCATTTTTTCCAGGACCTGGCAGCTTCATCTTTCTACCAAGAAGTAACTGGAGAGTTTGAACTGCTAAATCTGCAGCTAGCAAGGTCATGTTTAATCCGCTGCACCACAAGGACGCCTTCAGACATATCACTTTTGCTTGCACATTTACTCATTGACTTATTGAGTCCATGCCAAATCAGAGTCACGCTATACAAAGGGCAGAACTGCATCTGTGAGTTTCTGAGTATGTAAATAGAAAGCCCATCTTCGTGAAGTAACTGGTAGTTTCAAATTGCTGACCTTGAGATTAACAACTTAGTAGACTAAAGAAACAAATTCATACACACACACACGTGTATAAGAAAGAGGTTTATATACGAGAGCAATTAAATATTGTGGAAACGCCCCAAGTCAGTCCAGATCAAGTCCATAAGTCCAATAGTAGCCCATGAGTCTGATACCAGTCTATAAAGTCCTCTTCAGACTCACAAAACACCTGCAATGATGTGGAGTGAAGGAAGATCACAAGCCAATGGGTGGAAAGTCTTGTGGATCCAGTGGTAGCATAAGCATATCAGTGCTATCAAGGATTTCCATGTATCTCCTCTGGCTCCAGGGTTCTGGGTGGCATCAGCCTCTGTCTATGTCTTCTCAACAGGGATGTATTGCAAGAAGTGAGGAGAGAGAGAGAGAGAGTCTCTCACCTCCAAGGAGGAATACAGGAGTTTCCAGAATCCTCAGGAGATGGCCAAGCTAACACAGAGGCCTCATTAGTTATACAATGATTGACAGGCTAGACCACCCCCCTGCACTCTTAATCTTCAAATTTACAACAGATTATATAACTACCACAGAAACCCAACAAAGAATAATGCATCAAGGATCCTCTTTTGGACATATAAGAACATACAATAAATTAAATTCTGCCAACATCTTAACAATGAATCTGGCCCCAGACTCTGCAGATGACAACACAACTTTCTGGATACTTTCTTCCCAGGCATGGATGACCATCAAGTGGTGAGCCCAGCTGAGCTGCCCAGACCTGATCTGCAGGACTATGATATAATAAATCCCATTTGAACCCTTTTTTAAATGTTAGGAGAAATGCCACATCTTCAATTCAGTTGTGTGGTAATTTGTCACACAGCAAAAGGAAATTAATATACCCATTCTAAGAGAAATCTTAAATTGTAGCACCGAAAATAAATCACTTTTGGACAGAACACAAGTAATTAACAGATAATTTGACATTCAGTGAGCAAAACTTGCTAATTAGATGGAAATCCAGAGCCTAACGATCTAGGAGATTTGTCTCTTACCAAGTATCCTATCTCCTTAGTAGATGAAAACATTGATATGAACTCATAAATGGAATGCTCATCTCCAAGGAGATGTTTGAAACACCCTAATAAACATGCTTTAATGTACTCCCCACAAGAATTTAGCAATATTTCTGAGCCCTTGAATTCTTTTGTTTGAGTCTATTTTGACCTACTTATCAGCAGTCTCCTTTAATAAATAAAAAATAGCCAGAAGCCCCTATTGTGTATAATAATTCAGACTAATCTATAAAAGAGTATTTTAAAATATTTCCCAGGTAATATCATGAACTCATCCATGAAGCACATTACAGAGCTTTTTAGATTTTTAGATTGTTGCCATCATATTTATCCCACCTTAATATATTTTTTAAAGTTGTAATTACATTAGACAAGATTTAAATTGGGAAAGGTAGAGTTTTAAGATTACGAGTCAGCAATTGGAAAATATGCATTTGTATAGGGAAAAGAAATAAGGCTGCTTTTAGCCTTCATTAGGAAACTAGAAAATATAGTCAGACAGATGTGCTATGAAGAATAACAAGGTATAGGTTGTGATCACAGATCTTTAGAAAATATACTACAAAGGTCACAACTTATTCAACTTAAGGAAAAAGATAAATCCTTTTAATTTAACAGGGCACCTTTGTCAATCATTTCTAAGCGGATGATTTTTTGGAAGCTGATAACACAGTTGAGTGGGGTTTTTTTCCAGACTTCTACTCCATGATACTAAAATTATATGTGTGTGTTCTGTATACTTTGGGGTTCAAGGAATGCTGGCTGAAAATAAAAGAGCAAAGCATCAGAGTGCTCTCAAAACAGAAGATAGAGGCTCAAGGGAGGAGAGAGATTTCTGGAGAGATTTCTATCACAGTCTTATTTGTAGCAGTCCTTGTGCTTTTTATTTTATTGTTATTTTTTTCTCTGCATGTTGGGTTTTTTTTCTCTGCATCACTTCCCTGGTGGGAGTAGGAAGTGCAGCCTTGCTCCTGGAAAGCTGCTGCTGGATTTGAACCGCCAACCTTGTAGGCCACAAGTCCTTGTGCTTTTTGATACTACACCCCCAAATGAGTTATTTAATGTCTCCTCTATTCTACAAAGAAATTTCTGGTTTTATTAATTAATTAATTAAGAGAAAGACGACAGAAGCAGGGAAGAAAATGTGATTTAATTTTTACAGGAGGCCCTGGGTAATGCAAACAATTAATGCAATTAACTGCTAGCCAAAAAGTTGGAGGTTTAAGTCCATGCATAGGTACTTTGGAAGAAAGGTCTGAACAGCTACTTCCACCAATAAGCCAATGAAAGGCCTCTGAAGTACTTTGACACGCATAAGTTGCCATGAGCTAAAATCGACTAGAAGACAACTGGCTGTTTTAGTTGCTATCTAAGAGTTCTCACACATTGGTTTCATATCCAAAACATCCTCAAGCGCTCCTGCTTATATTGCTGTGGTCTTTGTTGCTGCTAGGTGCTGTCGGTTCACTTCTGACTCATGGCCACTGTATGCACACCTGAACAAAAACTGCCTGGCCCTGCCTCATCCTCACTAGGATGGTTTCTGTGAACCCATTGTGGCTGCCATTGTCAATGCATCTTCTTGATGGTATTCCTCTTAACAGTGACCCTCCACTGTTCCAACCACGATGCCCAGGGACTGGTCTCTCTTAGTAACATATCCAAAGTAGGTGAGATGAAGTCTCACCATACTTTCTTCAAGGAGCATTTTTGTACTTCGTCCAAGACCAATCTGTTTGTTCTTCTTGAAGTACACAGTGTATTCAATATTTTTTACCAGCACCATAACTTAATGCATCAGTTCTTCTTTCCTCTTCTTTATTCATTGTCCGACTTTCATGTGCATAAGAGATGACTGAAAATACCGATGGGCTTCAGTTAGATGCACCTAAGTCCTCAAAGTGACATTCTTGCTCCTCAAGGCTTTAAGGAGGTCTTATGCAGCAAATCTGACCAATGTAAGACATCGTTTGATTTCTTGACTGCAGCCTCCATGACCATTCATTCACTGTGAATCCAAAAGAGATGAAATCCTTGACTGATATTCTTTTTCCCTTTATTATGATGTTGTTTTCTGGTCCACTTGTGATCATTGATGGTCTTCGAGTTGCAAACCATACCGAAAGCCGCAGACCTTAAACTTCATCAGCTAGTGCTTCAAGACCTCCTCATTTTCAGAAAGCAAGATTGTGTGATCTATATATTCTGGGTTGTTAATAAATCTTCTTTTTGTCCTAATACTGTTTTTCTTTATATAGCCCAGCTTCTCAAATTATGTGATCAGCATATAGATTGAATGACTGTAAGTAAAAGGATACAAGCCCAGCACAAACTTTTTCTGATTTTTAAATCATGCCTTATATTCTTTTTTGTTTACAAGACTACCTCGTGGTCTACATATTGTTTCTGAGAACACAATGAAGTGTTCTGAAATTTTTATTATCCTCAATGTTATCCATAACTTGTAATCTATACAATACAATATCATCGAATTCTGCTGTTTTGTCACTTCTCAAAGGCACAGAGCTCTATTTTAGATCACTCACCTCTCTGTCACATAGAATAAAATCCTCTACCCAGTATGGACTCAAAATATCCTATTATTTTGCTCTATTGTACATTCACTTTTATCTCATCCTATTAGCCACTAAAATTCTGTGATTTTCTAAGCCAAGCATCTTCTTTTAATAGAATTTAGTATATCTACCCTTCAAAAGATATGATACTACTTCAGGTGCACACTGTGTTTATTTAACTGGTTTGGTGTTTTTTTAATTATATAATTCATTCTCCTCTTAAATTAATTGCTCTGTGGTTGAGCATATACTCGGCAAAACATAGATCAGTTCAAAATTTTCAATACACTCAATTCAATGATACTGACTTTATTCTTCATGTTTGTAACCCTTCTCACCCACCTCTTCAGAGATCTTCCTCCCCAATGACATCAACTCATTTATCCCTATGTTTCCTATGCAATATTCCAAGTTACCCTTGTCACTTTGATCCCATCTAGATCCTTCTTAAATAATCCACAAGGCAGACACTTTTTCCATGCGAAGCTATAAACTATTGTTTGGATTTAAAAAGATCTCACAGATATTTTTAGTAATAATTAACTCAGGGCATTTGTTTTTTTTCTATTAAAATGAGCTAAAGAGCAGCATAAGTTTGCATTTTACCTTTTGCACTGAGTGATTGTGAGAGAAGGCAAAAAAAATAATGCAGCAATATAGAGGGCAGAAACTCGTGTGCTATAAAAAAACACAGAATATCTCCTACTTGGTCACAATGCTTCTTTGCTTTGTTATACACTTTAAAAATCCTAGTGGTGTAGTGGATTTTGAGTGGGGCTGCTAACCTAAAGATCAGCAACCCATCAGCTGCTTTGCAGGGAAAAGAAGAGGCTCGTAGCTGCCATCAAGATTTGCTGGTTCAGAACCCACAGGGGCTGTTCTGCTCTGCCCTATGGGCTCACAGGGAGTCAGAATTGATGCAATGGCAGCGAATTGTGTGTGGTGTGTGTGTGTGTGTGTGTTTAACAGTTTCAATGATGATGAGTTTTGCTTTGGTGGGTTTTTTATGGATGTATTGAGCTAATATTGGCAATTAGTAATGCCAGGTTCTCAAGGGTGACGATCAGTGGCATCTGATGATCAGAAGCCAGAAGAAACTATACATCTTCTGATAATCTTTTCCTTATTATAGAAACTTTTACTAAACCTATGTCCACCTGCTAACAAGTAGACAGTGGATTAACAAGGGCAGAAGTGAAGAAAAGGAGTGCGATCGTTGAACTGTAGAAATCACCAGAGCTTCTTTTTGGGGGGTGGGGGAGGTTGGGGAAGGATCACTGCCCTCTGGTAGTGGGAGTAGGAGGCCCAGCCTTGCTCCTGAGAACTGCTGCTGGAGTTGAACCACCAACCCAGTGGGCCGCAGTGCCGCACACAACCACTACGTCTCCAGGGCTCGGCCCACCAGACCTTCTTAAAGGCCCACAACAAAGCTTCTCACCCAGTAATCATTGCTCGAAAGAAGTTTCTCATGGCAGCAAGTAGGATCAAGTGCCTCTCCGCTTGACTTGCACTTAGATTGCTTTATTCTGATTAGTATGGTTCTTTAACGTGTCTGTGATCTGTAGCATCAGCTGTGTAAAACCACTTTTAACCACAGGAAATAGATAACTTTACAAGTGGATCTAGTGTGCGGTAGCACTGAGTCAGAAAGCTTTGAGGTTTTTCACTTGCTCTTCACACCTCAACTTTCCCTTCATCCTTTCAGTTCCCTGGTGTACCTCTCTTGTTTGCCTCAGTGTGCACAGTCTTTACAACTTGCACCATCGATGGGTTTTTCCACAAGAGCACTTCTCAAATACTTTCTACTCTTCTGATCTAACACATATTTCAATATTGTTCTGTCTTCACTTAGCTGTATTTACCCATGAATCATACACTGTTCAAGGGAAGAAATATTAGTTTGGTGTTAATTTTATCATAGCATTCATGCAATGTGCAAAAAAAATGATCTTGAAGGATTTTACCTGGCTTCTTTCACCAAAATGTCTGAAATTCGTCTTTTTTTCCTCCCTCAGAAGTTCCACTGCAGATGATAACATAGTAATTCACATTATTCTACATTCAATTATAAAAATTAGATGGTTGATTTGGTCATATTATCTTTGTAGATTCAACAAGTTAGAATAGTTGAATCATTTTCCAAAAATCACAAACAAAATTAATAAGGGATCTTAATTATAGGTCACATCTCTTTTACTCCAAAGCTCATAGTCTTAACCAACTCTGGACACTATGGTGTCACTCAGGAAACCAAAAGTTTTATCCTTAGAGAATTGTGATTAGCTTCTTACATGTAAGAAATTCAAACAATCATAGTTTTTAAGATATTTTTTTAAAAAATCTAATGCACTTGAGATAAAGAATCAATACACAATTAATTATATTCAATGAAACTAAAGGCCAAAGCCTAGGACTAACTAACTATAAGACATTTCATTTCATGGGTAACTTGCTTAACCTTGGGATTTTGATTCTTTTATCTATTAAATGAAGTAGTTAACAAGATTACCTCAAAATGTTCTATAACTTTGGAAAGTATACAAACTGTTTAAAGAACTAAGTCAGCTACAAGGAATGAGAGCCTTTTATTTCCTCAATGATTATTATTAATAGCCATATAGATTTTGAAAAAAATCTAAGTCAAGGCATCTCAGTATTTCTGTGTATATTTGAAATGTCAAAGTTTGAGGTTATTATGAAGCCCATATTTATGACTTTTATAGCTTAGTTCCTTGCATTTATCTACTGCATTACTGAAATAAACATTCCTTTGCTTGTTTGCATTTTAGCTGAGGGACAAGCAAAATAAAACTAAGTTAAAATCACATGGATATTTAGCTTATGGAAACAACTTTTGGAAATAAGATATCATCCTTTGGAATTTCTTTGACTCGATAAGTTATCAAAAATTACTTCCTCTTAAAATGCTTCATCACACTTCTGCACTTACAGCTAACAACTAATTTAAAAATACAAGCTTATAGTATAGGAAAAAAATAAAAACCATTCCATCTCTCTCTCCCTGGAATGAATAATTTATATTCTGACAAGAAATCTTTTATTTTGATTTAGTGAAAGAACTAATATGAATCTGTTTAAAAGTTGTGAGTAACTAGTCCAATACTCCCCCTCTTTCTATCTTAAATTATTTTGGCAGGGGGCATCACTGCCCTCTGGTGGTGGTAGTAAGAGGCCCAGCTTTTGCTCCTGTGGAGCCGCTACTGGAATTGAACCTCCATCCCAGCGGGCCGCAGTCCCGCGCACAACCACTACACCACCAGGGCTGAGCCCCTATCTTAAATTATCATAGCTACAATCACTCTAAATTATCTTAACATGTCCAACCTTTAAGTTGATTATAATATGAACTTTTAACTTTATCTGGAATTTCTGTTCCTTTTTAAATAATTACTCACAATCAAGCAAAAATATGTCGATAATATTTTGAAAATAATGATGGCTTTCTTCTTAGAGTTAATTCTAGATTTATATAAAGTAGTTATGTCACTTCAAGATTCACATATTCAATAAATGATACATTATCTAGATACATTATCTAGATACCTTTTCAAGTAGAATTACAAAGTATCATTGAGAAGAATCGTCAATAAATTTATAAAAGAATGCTAAAATTTAAATGGAAAAATAAAGGCACTAAAATAGACTTGAAACCAAGCCGTGAGGTCAATATTCCCACTCAGAGAACCCAAAGCACAGAAGGGACCAGAGGGCCAGCCCCACTATAACACACAATATCCCTCACTGACCTTAGTGCTAAAAGAGACAACAGGTGGGAATTGCACCTGATCGACCCCACCACACTGAAGTGAAACATTAAGGGTGTACAATAGAACAGCGAGGGGAACAGAGCAACAAAGTACCCAGGGAATATGAAAATAGACCTTGAGATCAGGCCATAGCAGCACCCCATCACACTCAACCAGAAAACACTCCTAAAGGTCAACAAACAGATCTAGAATTATTTGCAGGCTTTTTCCTTTTTTATTGTTGGTCTTTGTTGTTTTCTTTTGTTGCTTTGTTTTGCTCAGTATTGTTTTTGTGAATATTATTATCTCTGCGGGTCTATCTAGATAAGATACACTGGATGAGCAGTCTAGAGGAGAAACAATGAGACTGATGGTTCCAGGGGACATGGGAAAGTGGGGAGGAGGGGGAAAGGAAATGGGCATGAACAAGCCCAAGGACAAGGGAACAACCAGGGATCCAAAATCAAAGGCAAGGAAGCTGTAGGAGACCTGGTAGGACGTGATCAAGGGCAATGTAACCAAGAGGAAGTACTGAAACCCAAATGTAGGCTGAACATGGTAGTAGAAAAAAAAGGAGAATAAAAAGAAATAGAGGAAAAAACTCTAGAGGAGGCAAAGGACAATTACAGAGCTCTAACTATAAGAATGCATGTATTTAAATATATTTATATATGATGATGGGGAAATAGACCTATATGCGTATATTTATAGTTCAGTAGTAAGGGAGCAGATGGGCATTGGGTCTCTACTCAAGTACTCCCTCAATGTAAGAACACTTTGTTCTATTAAACTGGTATTTCACAATGCTCACCATCCCAACATGATCCTTGAAGACAAAATGGACGCATAAGTAAATGTGGTGAAGAAAACTGGTGATGTCTGGTTATCAAAAGATATAGTGTGTGGGGTCTCAAAGGCTTGAAGGTAAGCAAGTGGCCATCTAGCTCAGAAGCAACAGAGCGCACATGGAAGAAACACACCAGCCTGTGTGATCATGAGGTCTCAATGGGATCAGGCATCAAAGAACAAAAAATCATATTATGAATGAGGGGGAATGCGGAGTGGAGACCCAAAGCCCATCTGTAGGCAAATGGACATTCCCTTACAAAAGATTCTCTGGAAAGAGATGGGCCAGTCAGGGTAGAGATTAACATCATTAAAACATACAACAGTCTTCTGGTTCTTTAATGCTTCCTCCCCAACCCCTTCCACCCCCACTATCATGATCCCAATTCTACCTTATGAATCCAGCTAGACCAGAGGATGTACACTGGCACAAATTAGAACTGGAAACAGGGAATCTAGGACAGATAACTCCCTCAGAACCATCAGTAGTGATACCAGGAGGGTAGGGGGAAGGTGGGGTAGAAGGAGGGAAATGATCACAAGAATCTACATTTAACCATCCCCTAGAGGGTGGACAACAGAAAGGTGGATGAAAGGATACATCATTCAGTGTAAGACATGAAAAATAATAATTTATAAATCATCAAGAGTTGGTAAGCGAGGGAGTGGGGAAGAGAGGAAAATGAGGAGCTTATTCTAAGGGCTAAAGTAGGAAGAAAATGTTTTAAGAATGATGATAGCAACAAATATACAAATGTGATTGACACAATGGATGGATGAATGGATGGATGGATGGATGGATTGTGATGAGAGTTATATGGGCCCCCAATAAAATGATTTTTAAAAAACAATAAATACATTAGACTTGCAAATTTTGAAAAAGAACAAGTTTGGGATACTTGTAACCACTGATGCCAAGAGATGATAATCAAAACAGATATATGTAAAGATTGCCATCGAATAGCAACTAGATTAGAATTCTGAAATAGTTACATATATATGTCCAATTGATTTTCCTCAGAGGTACCAATATAATTCAATAGGGAAAATTTCAACAAATGGGATAACAATGAGACAACTAAGTATATATCAGAGAAATGTTCATACCTCACACAAGATATACACTTAATTTGAAGTGGTCCACTGAACTACACATAAGAACTAAAATTTCAAATTTTAGAAGGAAGTATTGGAAGAAAAAAATCTGTAATTTTAAAAATAGCTTTATTCAGATATAATTACCATATCATGTAATGCAATAGTTCAATCATCCCGAGAACAGTCTCAGAATCGTCACCGCCATCCACTTCAGAATGTTTTCTGTTTTCTCGTACTCATTGGCACTGACTCCTCACTTCCCCACCACCACCTTTCCCTGCCCCCCTAGGAACTTGTTAAACTAGCTGCTGTCACTATAGATTTACTCTCCAGACTATCTTATACAGAAAATCTTGCAATAAACAATGACCAAATAAAAGATAAAAACCTCAATTAAAAAGAAAGGAGAAAATATTTTAAAACTGGAATAAACTTAAAATGGGTCAAAGCAGAGATCAAATGATGTGGTGTGACATTTGGGGCTAACTACAGCTGCTGAAACTCACTTTATGATGCTCTCAGTCTGATATTAAGGCCACTTATGTCCTTGAATCATGGTCACAGGAGATTCACTGGAAATTTAATCCACATAAGAACCCTACAAATGCATCCGGGCTTCCACTACCAACCAAAGCCTTTTGAAAAGCAGGTGTTTAAAACTTAAGCTCTAATATCATTCCCTCTCCCAGGTTTGGATTTTATTATTTACAAGCCTTGGATCACACAGTATGGTGTACTTCTGTGTGGACTTAGTTGGCTCCTCAGAGGGCTCTTGCTTTAATACAAGTTTTAAGATCCCAGACATTATTCTTTCTCATAGCCAGGCACCATCTAATTTCTTCACCACACTTTACTATACCCCCATATCTTTAATGATCTCTTCCTTAGGGCAAGTACTATATATCATAAGTACTTACTTATGATACAGGGAAGCCAAAAGGAGTATTTTAAAATACTGAATTTTTTTCACAGATATATCTTTAAATTTTTTTGCAAACCAACCTGATCACCTTCAAAGTGATTACACTCAATACACTTGTAAAATCTGTGATTCCATTTGTGGAATCATTTTTCAAACTCATCTGTTTAGATACCTGACAGCATCTTCCTCATTTTTTTCTTCATCTCTTCTATGTCATCAAATCACTGTCCTTTCATGTCCCTCAACATTCTGGAAACAAAAAGAAGTCGATGGAGCGAGGTCGGGTGAGTCGGGTACATGAGACCAGGCAGGCATGCTGTTTTTGCCAAAAACTGGCACACTGAGATGGCTGCGTGAGAGGGTGTACTGTCATGGTGGCTAAACCTCTCCCTGTCTGCCACAAATTAAGCCTTTTTTATTGCAATCTTTTCAGAACTTCTAAACAGAAAGCTTAATTAGCAGTCCCACCTAGTGTAACAAACTCCAAAGGCACTACGAGTCAACATTTTCATCCATTCAGGAAGTTGACAGATGTCCAGAATGAGGTTTGTCACAATCAGCATGTCACCTTTTTGAAATGAGAAAACCATTCATACACTTGAATTTGCTGTCTTTGTAAACTGTGTTCTACATCAGAACAGTTTCTACAGCATTTTCCTGAGCGGAAAACAAAACTTCACAGATGAATGCTGTTCTTTTAAATTAGCCATCACCAAATAATAATAATAATAATAATAATAATAATAATAATAATAATGTTCAAGCAAAACTGCTTTTATGAAAAAAATTCACTGTGACCAGAGAAAACTTTCCCGAGTGACACCACTTGGTGCACTAACTCCGAGTGCGTTGCTTGGTGCTCGCCTAGCAGGAAAGCTACATAGTATGAAATCTCCATCCAGGAGCTCTTTAGTTTGCAGGGGTACCTTCTCCTGTGCACATGTACCCTCACTGCAGCACTAGTCACAGTAGCAAAAATAAAGAACTTGTGTATCCATCAACAGATGGGTTGATAATAAAATGTGTTATACCCAATAACAAATCATGATGAGCTCTTGAATCCTAGCATGGATGAGTCTAGAGAACATGCTGCCGAATGAAATGTTCACAGCAATGGACAAAAGGAGCAACAGAAAGCCACATAACTTGCTGGCTAGATGCAAGATTACAGCTACTTTCGAAATATGAGTGTGGGGGTGGGAGGAGGGAGGGGAGCCCATCACAAGGTTGATATAAAGCACACACACATACACACACACAGAGACGGATGATAGAAAAGTAGGTGGTGGCAGACAATGGAAAGTGTATGCTACAAAATAACAGTATATAATTGATCAAGGATTCACAAGGGTGGGAGGGGAGGGGGAGGGAGGAGGAAAAAGAGGAGCTTGTACCAAGAGCTCAAGTAGAAAATGTTTTGGAAATAATGATGGCAACATATGTACAAATATGCTTGATACAATTGATGTATTGAATGCTTTGAGCTCTTTAAGAGCCCCCAATAAAATGATTTTAAAATAAATAGAATTTTTACAGTAAATAAGAAAGATTCGTGTGAAATTTCTTATATGAATTATAAAAAAGAAAAAAGAGACACGTGAACAGGAGAAAATTCAGCCAGTAGAAGCAAACCATGATTATTGAAATTAGGAGGAAAATAATTTTCAATGACTATGAAGAAGTATGCTAAACTATCTAATGAAAAAGCTAGGTAACAGAGAACAATGAATTTCACAAGAGGAATGAAAACTATTAAAATAAACCAATGGAAATAATAGAAATGAAAAGTGTTTTGAAATTGAAAAACTAACTCATTTTGGAACATCACCATTAGATACATCAGAAAAATGATCAGGGAATTTGAAGAGAAGTTTATAGAAAAATGTATAAATTAATTCATGAAGAAGAAAACAAAAAACTAAGGAAACAGAAAGCTGCCAAGAACTTTATCAATGGTATAAGAAATTCACAATCACAAAAGGAATCACAAAAAGGGAAAAGCCAGACTATTGGGCAAAATAAATATTTAGAAAGATAATAGTGAATTAGCTAAGGTTTATGGAAGAAACCAATAAAAAATCATTAAAAATCAGCAAATTCAAAGTAAAATATTTCCACCTTTTCAGATATATAATAAGCCTATTTAAATAAAATATAATCATATATTTAGGTGAATTACATGCATTAATTAAATATATAGCAAGATCACAAAGGAAAAAGAAGAACATACATAGATAAAATTTACTTTTTAAATGATTGTGCAACATTAGATAGACAATAATATATATATAATCAGATAATGAAATAGCTAGATAGTATGCACAGATGCAAGACAGCTACAAAGATATTAACACACATAGATACATAGATAATGGGACACACAGATATACAGAGGTAAACAGTTAAAAATTTATCAAAGATCTATGAAAGAACTCAATAGACATCATTAAAAATCAGCAAATTCAAAGCAAATATATTTCTATTTAAACATACAATATGCCTAATCAAAGAAAATATAATAATATATCTTGGGTCTATTATTATAAATCATAAGCTAAATATATCACCAAAACACGAATTAATGTCATGCTGTTAGGTGCCATCAGTGGTATTAGGTTACAGCTGACAGTGGCCCCACACACAACAAAAGGATGCATTGCCCAGTCCTGTGCTCACGATGGTCATTTTGTGTGAGCAAGTTGTTCAGAAGCTGTGTCATTCTAATGACCTTCTACTTTACCAAGCAGAGGAAGGGGAAAATCAAGTCATACTTGTTTAAAGTTTTGACTTGTTTGTGAAGCAATGTAGTATTTTTAAATAACTTAAGTATGCATGTTTTTATCATCATAAAACAACTGAATCATAAAAATCTGTATTTCATAATGCCTACTGTAGAATTATAAAATCCAGGAAGTACAAATCCAAGTACAAATATGAAGTAAGCTTTAAAATCTTCTCATTGAAAATATTAATCTATTCATTTAAAACTTACTATGGGTTATCCTGTAACTGAATTCATGTATCTCAACTGATTTCCACAATTGTATGATGAGAAAACTGAGGTACTCAGGTTGTATACTTAATTACTTGGGAAATCAGAATCAGACCAAGTTTAATGTCACACCATGCTCTTAACCCCTGGGTTATGCAATTTTCTAAGGGTATATTATCTCTTTTTGCCCCCTCTGGAGAAATAAAGGTTAGCACAAATGTGGTAACAATGCAAAACCATACTGTATTGGGTAACTTTCATTATCTGCCTAATCAGGCACCGAGACTGGCCTGTTTATTACTTTAAAACTGTAGTTTTATGTTTCTATAGGTCACTTCAGCCCATGGGGAAAGTGTGGTTGCATTAGTAGTCATTGTCAACAATAATTCTGCTTCTTGTTTCTGCTCATTATTTTGAGCCCTCAAGCTTACCTAAAGTCATTGCTTTTTGCATCTGCAGGGCATGTCTCACATGTGCTCACAAATGTGACATTTGGTCTTTTGTTCCTCCCCTAATGGTGATCCTGAAAGAAAGGGTCTTCCTGTCTCTGATGCTATCTGGGCCAATTCATCATGGCCACTGTGCTGGTACTCACTGATGCCCAGAAGCCAGAGAGTGAGAAAGGACGTGTGTCCTTCAATGTTTCTAAACTCAAGGTGTTTATCCTTCCACATAGATTAGAAAAACAAATTCATAGACACTCACATGTGTATAAGAACGAGCTTTATAGAGAGCAATTGAATATTGAGAAAACAACTCAGCCAAGTCCAGATCATGTCCATAAGTCCAATATAAGCCCATGTGACCAATCTATAAATCTGCAGATTCACAAAACATATGCAATGATGCTGAATTCAGGAAGATCACAAGCCAGAGGTTGGGAAGTCTTGTAGTTCCAGCAATAGCAGGCATGTCAGCACTAACAGGCTTCTCTACAGGAGTCCTCCAGCTCAGGGCACTAGTGTAGTTCCAATTGCCTGGTCAGCTTCAATGTCCCCCAAGGAATGTCTGTGTGTCCCATCTCCAGGAAGCTATTTATCTCCTTAATACATTCAAATAAGGTCATCAAGCTGCAACCTGATTGACAGGCTAACCTCCACCCCTTCACTCTTAAGTCTCAAATTGACAACAGGTCATGCAACTACCACAAGGTGGTTGGCTATTATTGTAACTGCCTGCATCTCCTGTGGAACCTGAAAGACTGGTCGTCTTCACTGTCACCAGTAATTATAGGCTTCCTCTTCCCAAGGCAGAACTGAGTGTCTACATCAGCACATGGTATCTCAAGATTGTGCTCCATGTGTGGATTGTTTATGCTGACCACAGGAAATTGTGATTCTTTGTAGAGTTACTTAGCATACGCAGAACAACATTTTTGTCTGTCTGCTTTGATTCTCAGTCCTCAAGATACCATTTTACCACTTTCTCTTTCCAGTTTTGTTTGGGAAACAGTAGGAACCCTCATAGCGGAGTTGTTTCATGTTGGGCTGCTAACCACAATATGAGCAGTTTGAAGCCATCAGCCTTTTTTTCTTTTTCTAATTTTTTAGGGATATACCACATTTTATCTATCCATTGAAAAAATTGATGGATGATTGCCATTTTGGCAATTATGAATAACACAACTATGAACATATGCACTTAGCAGAGTGCAATTGCTACTAGTTTGATGTTCAATTTTTTTAATCATTTTTGATAGGTCAGCTTGCTGTGGCCATTTGGGGCCTGACCCTTCCCCACCTCTTTGAACCAGATTTCTGGCTGATACAGCTCTCTCTAACCTTGCAGCCCACTCATGCAGGCCTCCCTAAGCTTGCAGCCTGCTCTGCACTCTGTCAGGACCAGTACATGCCTTCAATCTCCAATCCCAAGTTCCTTTACCTTAAATGGGCACTAAACTCCTGCCCAAATACCCCAGGGCTATAAAGGAGCAGCCATTTTGCCTCCTGGCATGACTCCAGTGGTCCCCAAAAAGCCTCTTGGACCTCTGGACCTTGCCTGAGCTAGTGGCTGCCCAGTAAAACTTGTTTATTTACTATAATTCAATTCTCATTCATCTCTGTCAGTGTTCTATCACCTTGAAGTTTTATTGGGGGCTCATACAACTCTCATCACAATTTATACATACATTCACTGTATGCAAAGCACATTTGTACGTTTGTTGCCATCATCCTCAAACCATTTTCTTTCTACTTAAACCCTTGGTATTAGCTCGATGTTTACCTCTTTGAAGAACTGCCAAAACTTTAAAATGTCTGGGTGAGACATTTGCAAGTGTGTCTGGATGAGTGTGTGTGTGTGTTTGTGTGTATCTGTATTAGTGTATCTTTCTGAGGATGGGTGGGGTGGTTCTGAGTTTGTTTGTACTCAGGAAGAAATAAGTATTTCAAAGCAAATATTGGCACAAAATAAAAGTAATTTGATCTTAACCAGTAAGGAAGACCTCAAAAAAGACCAAGACTTGCCTGACCAATTATTTTTTGTTATCTGACTTAGAGTTTCTTCAAATTTAAGCTAAGAGCAGGCCTATTTTCATGAAAGGGCAAGATGTACTGATTAAGGGCAGTGTTAGAGGACCCTATAAGCATAAATAAGCAAGTCAGGGCTTACTTAAGCTTATTTACTAACTTGGGGTGAAATTGTTCAGCTTGTCACCGTATCAAAAACTTCCTTCACGGTGGATTCTAAAGAGAGCACAAGTCAAAACCAAACCAAACCTGCAGCCAGCGAGTCAATCCTAAAACCCAATAGAACGGAGTAGATCTGCCCCAGAGAGACTTCAAGGCTGCAGTCCCTTGTGTTGGTAGCTGGCTATCACACAGTTTTCTACCAAGACTGCTACTTATGATAAAGTGACCAGACATCCCGCTTTTTAACAATTTAACAACGTCCCATGGCATTTTAAAATTAAAATAAATATATTACACTACTATTTTTGCATTCTATGAAAATTTTTGTTGCTTCATATAGACCAAATTTTTAATCAAGAACCTCCCCCTTCCCCCCATCAATGCTGTCCCACTTAAAATCTGGTTACTTTAATATGAGTGTGACTACTGTCCCAAGGGGAACCATCTTTCAGTTAGCAGCCAGCACTATGTAGCCTGGACGGCTTGCCTCCCTTTGCATCTTGGGTAATCTGCCCCTGACAAAAAGTCCTAGCTCCAGCACCAGATATTGCCCATGGTCAGGACTCATCTCTCCCTATCCTTTGATCAACATTTTCTAAGATCAAGTCATTTAAACTGCACATCATTTGGACAGGAAACATTTAAATGTACCCAGAGTGAACACAATTAACTATCTCAGATAGTCTTCAAAGGTGATTTTCAGGATTTATCTATGAAGGCTAGTAGCTAAAGATCAGAAGAGTTTTGTTGTTTTTTTAATTATCAAAAGCTGTATCTCTGATTGCCTGCTAAGTTATTTTTTAAATTCTATTAGCAAAGGAAAACCCTGGCTTACAATTTTGTTTCCACAAGTAAGATAATTCCATAATACGCCAAGTCTCTCCAAATACTCCTCTCCAGAGTAACTTCATTTCTTAATTTAACTTGGGAAGACCTCTAAAATGTACAGAGTTTGGCCTGAAGAGTAATATAGAACTATTTCCTTTTATTTTCATGTAGGAAGATACTTGATCTTGTTGGATAGTAGATCTTAGTCTTTAGGAAATCTTTGATACAAGGAAAAAAGTAACCAATACTAAGGTATCCCACTGGTGATTCAAGTTAAGTAAAATATATATAGATAACTAGATATAGATATACCACAGATAATTTGGAAAATATGTCATACAGCAAATAAATTAGAATTTCCTTTTATGCCCCTAGAGGTGTTTTGCAGTACGGCCGCCATGCCATAGCTGTGTCTTTAGAGGGCAGAGAGAAGAGGGGCTGTGCCATGTCTAGGCTCAGGGGTCTGATGTGAACCACCTGACTGACTGCTAACCCCACAGTCCTCCCACAACTGTGGGACCTGAAAGGCAGGGGGTAGGCTCCCTGTTAAGTCATTTTGCAGTGACAAGATCCTGGCAGTTGGACGACACTACATTCCTGCTGGCTGGTTAATTTAATGCATGAAGGCAGGTGATGTCCTTCTTGTGCACACTGGCCACAGTCACTGACTGACTGCCACCATTCTGCCAAGACTCAGCTACAGACTGCGGCCCCCACTCCATGCCAGGAGCACATCCCACTGTGAGAGGTACAAAAACTGCAGCAGGGGGCAATGTGTGCAACACAGGCAGAATTCAGCAGATGTGGACTGAAGACCCTGTGTCTGTCCCCACACGGCCGCCAGCTGAGGATGGGGGGTGGGGGGAGATCTGACAGAGACAAGTGGAGAAGAAATCCTTTGAAAAGAATAAAGAGAACTGAAGGTGGGGAAAAAAGAATTTCCTTTTAATATAGCCATTTTTAAAAAACTAGATGAAAGGGAGAAAGATGAGTTCTACTAAGAGCTCAAGTAGAACGTGTTTGGAAATGAATACATGGGTACAGATGTGCTTGATACAGATGATGTTATAAGACCTGTAAGAGCCCCCAATTAAATCTAAAAAAAAATGGATAACTCATAATAAAATATATGTAGAAAAAAGAAATAAGCATATTACCTTTTTGACATATATCTCAAGTTTGCTCTTTAGTCATTCCTTTATATAAAATAATTTTGTGCTGCTGGCTAAACATAAAATAAAAACATCTTAGTTAATAAGGATCATATGCTATAAAAAAATCCCTAAATCTAAGTGGTGTATAAAGACAAATATTTGCCTCCCTGTTGTGCTATATGAAGGTTACAGGTCAAAAGGGATTCCTCTCCAACACATATTCATGAATGCAGTTTGAAAAAAGCTTCACCATCTTCAGCTGGGCCATCTGGCACAATGAACTACATCAGGCATGGCAGAGAAGAAAGAATTAATGTCATAGAAATTCACTGCTTCTATCTGGATATGAGCTCATCATTTCTGCCCATGTGTAAGTGACACAGAATCATTGTATGGCCTCTATTGAAGAGACCGAATATATTTAAAAGTACATATAACACTTGGTGAGCAGCTGTTCCTGCCAAGGTATACTTTAGAAACATTTCACTCAGATTACTTTTTTTTTAATTGGGTGCTCATACAACTCTTATCACAATCCATACATACATCTACTATGTCCAGCACATTTGTACATTTTTGCCATCATCACTCTCAAAGCATTTGCTTTCTACTTGAGCCCTTGGTATCAGCTCTTCATTTCCCCCTCCCTTTCTGCTCTCCCCTCCCTCATGAACCCGTGATAATTTATAAATTATTATTATTTTGTCATTTCTTACACTTTCTGATATTTCCCCTCACGCACTTTTCTGTTGTTCATTCCCCCAGGAAGGAAGCAATAAGTAGATCCTTGTAACAGGTTCCCCCTTTTTACCCCACCCTCCCATTACCTCCACTTTCACCATTGGTCCTGAAGGGATCATCTGTCCTGGATTTCCTGTGCTTCCAGTTCCTATCTGTACCGGTGTACATTCTCTGGTCTAGCCAGATATATAAGGTAGAATTGGGGTCATGGTAATGGAGGAGTGAGGGTGGGGAAGAAGCATTTAGGAACTAGAGAGAAGTTGTACGTTTCATTGTTGGTACACTGCACCCTGATTGGCTCATCTCCTCCCCATGACCGCTACTATATATACTCGTGCATGGTAACATCCAACTCTCCTATGCAAAAGCAAACACAAAATCAAATGAGCAAACAAATATGATTACAAAGCACTCCATACTGTGCATGACAAAATAAATCACTATCCCTTGACTTCTAATTAAATATTTCATGATAATATAAGAAGTATAATAATTTCCTAGTAGACTGGAATAAATTATAGCAAACATGATAAACTGGCTACATTGCTGCAAGGCCTCACCAACTGTAATCAAGGTATTTCCTGGGACTTTTTCTTCATTTGGACTCCCATTGAAAAGATCTCCTTATAGGTTCTCACAGGGTTTTCAAAGAATCCACCTCCCTTGAGCTAGACTAAAGGTGTCCCATTTTCTTGTTTTCTATGGTTTGGGGGCTAATCTCCACTCCTAGAGATTAGTTCCTTGCCATGCGGACCTCTCCACAGGCCCCCTCGGAACACAGGAGCTTGTTTTGTCAGAGCTAACAATGACTGTCCAGTCTGCAAAGAGGAAGTCTTCCATAAAGTCCCTGCACCTTCGCTTCTATCAGTTAGGCTCAAGTCTCCGGATCTGCCCACACTCAAGCATAGAGGATTATATAAAGATGTAACCAATTGCAGGTCACCTCAAGATTACCAGTCACACTCATAACTCAAAGACATGTGTAATGTGCACTTATGGGAAACCAATGACATGCCAGCTGTAATCCCACAGACATGGTGATTCTTTGTCTCTTTCAGGCTCTAAATTTCTTCTAAAATTTAGAAAATATAGTCATGTTCCTCCTCTACTACTTGGCCCATGTAAACATCCCAATTTGCACAATATCTCTCTGATCTAAATTGCGTACATCAGCTTAGAAGCTTAACTGTAAACTAATTACCAGATGGTAGAGCTGTCCACCAGCTGCTCCTGTAGCAACACCAAATACCCAACTGCAGTGTGAGGAATCATTTATTGTTTCTGTAGTTCACTTACAAATTGAAGCAGCTTCCTCGTGCCCCACTGCAAAGAAAAACTATGATATTTGAAAGTCTAACCTATGTAGAAACATGTAAGTCAAGCAAAGATGTCAATTTTAGAGGGTGAAATATTTTTATCGTGGGTACACACTGTACCCTGGATATTCAAGTGTGCTTGGGTTTCTGGATTGAGATTTAAACTACCTTAATCAGGAATGATCCAAAGAGATCATTCTCTCCTGAGAAGGCATTTGGCTTCATCAACAGGCCATCTGCTCTGTCTACCACCATCACAAAATGAGGGAAAACGGGATATTTGTATGGTTTATTGTCCTCATCTGATGAATTACAAAGGAAAAAGTAGTAATTTGTTCAAGAGTGAATCTAAGATAAGACTTTTGACCAAAATCAATGGCTATGAATTAGGAAGAGTGGTTGGACAGTGAGACTGCAGAAAGCCCTGGGCAGAGCAGATGGACACAGCGGTCACAACAATGGGCTCAGACATAACAATTGTGAGGATGGTCCAGGACGAGCAGCATTTCCTTCTTTGTACGGAGTCGCTAGGAGGTGGGATGGACTCCTTAGAACCTCACAACAGGAACAAGCACCAGAGGTCCTGCTGCTGCTTGTCAGCTTTGGAACACATCTCTCTGGCATACATAGATGTATGTATGTATGTATCTATCTATCTATCTATCTATCTATCTATCTATGCCATTAGAAACTAAGGAAATACTTGCCTCAGTTTTCAAACCAAGATGAGGCAAGAATACCCCAGCGAGGATATCAGCCCAAGGACAATCGCTCCGTTTTGTGAAATAGGTTTTCAGAAAATGTGCATCCCAAAGTAGGTCGTTTTATAACTTCTTCCAAAAAAGATGAACTGTTTACTATTGTGTGACAATCTTGGCCATTGCATGAATTTATCTAAGGCTTTAATCATTCTGTGTACCTTCCCTGCAGGTGTCACCAATAATATATAAGTTCCAGCTTTGAGATGTCCCATTTCCCATCCCCTGCTGCTCACGAGGAATTAGGAGTATTGGAATCTAACTTCCTGATTGTTTCCTATAGTCTTTCCCCCAGAACTCCATCCGAGGACTGCAGGGTTTCAGTTCAGTGGGCCACATAGGTCCCAGTTCACTGGAGCATTCATTGAGCCTTTAATAAATGTTGCTTGCTTTAATCTCATATAGACTATCTCATAACAAATTTGATGCTGAATAAATTGGATTGACACCACCTCACTGGATGGAACAAAGTGAGCATTTCACTGTTGTGTTCAAAAGTCCTTTTCAGGATTCCATAATTTTTGCTCAGCTTAAGTGTCAGTTTGCATAGATAGAAGTTAACTCTTTTTTTAAGCATTTAGCATAACTTAAAACTTAAAAACTTGAAGAAATTTTAAATGGAGCAAAAGGAGGACACTAATATAATATGGAATTTAGCAGCATGTAATTGGGCTGTGTTGGCCGGAGTATAATGCAACCCAAAGGCACGGGGCTGGGGGTGGGGAAGTCACTGAGTGATGCACCTGGTTAAGGGCTCAGCTGCTAACTGGAAAGGTGGGAGAGAGTGAATTCAGCCAGAGGCTCCTCAGAAGCAAGGCCTGGTGGTGCCTAGAAATCCAATCTCCAAAAGATCTTAACCACTGATAATCCCTTCGGGTGCAGTTCTGCTCCCAAACACGTGGCATCTCCATGAGTCAGAAACCACTGGATAAAGAGTTCACTGTTTGAGAAAACCTGAGTCGCTTTTCACAGTTGCTTCTGGTGTCCTCCCTCAAAGAACACATCAATTATAATAATGGTGTCAATGCAGCTTAAGAAGAATGTCAGAGAGCAAAAAACAACCTTCTCTGGGAGTTTGCATATTATGCATGGCTTTATTTCCTTCTTTTTTCATATTGTTTAATGTTCTTCACATTTAACTTCAAAATTATTTAAGACTCATGAAGAGTTTGGGGATGTATAGTACAAAGCAATCTATAGAGCCCCTTCAGCAAGATCTCCCAACTATTAGTATATTTTAGAATCACTAATCAAAGGCCAAACCTATTGTTCTACAGTCTAATTCAACTCACAGCAACCCATGTACTATACAACTGAAGAACTCCCCCAAAATTTCTTGGCTGTAATCTCTATGGCAGCATAAAGATTTATGCTTCCCATAAATGAAGAGCTAGGTCCCGAGGAACTGTCAGATTCAGGGCTGAACTCTACTGAGAATACTTCAGACGGTGTAGTATATCCCTCCACCAAAAAACAAGAAACTATCTGGTCACCATTCATTTCTTTGTTGGTGGCTAATGATCATTCATGCTTTCATTTATTATTTTAAAGGGATGATGCTCAAAATATCTAAGCTTTAGTGATTCTTGGGTTATCCTGGGCTACCGTTTCATAAAGGAAAGGCAGGGCCGTGAAACAAAGTGAAAAACTCACAGCCATCAAGCCGATTCTAACTTGTGGCAACCCCACTAAACACAGTAGAGCTGCGCTTTGCAATTTCCGAGGCTAAAAATCTTGAAAGGGCGGAGAGCCCCGTCTTTCTCCTGTGGAGTGGCTGGTAGGTGAATGGGGTTTACTTTGTGATGAGCAGTCCACTGCATCCATCACCTGGACTCCTAAAATAAGGACAACCTTTACTTATTGATTTGGCAAACACATCTGATGCAATCTTGAGTAAAGTATAAAACAATTCAGCAGAAACTCCTTGAGTTGAGCTGTCCTGTGGGTGTGATCCTGGAATCATTTGTGTTACATCAGAAATGAGGTTGGTTTTATTTTATTTCATTCGTAGGGATTAATGCATACATCAAATCACTCCATAGTTCAATCACATTCAGCAGAATTATACATCTCCTACTACACACAATCTTTTTCTCGGTGAAACCCTGGACATCAACACACCTTCACTCCACCACCACCTCTGTGCCCCCTCCCCACAAAAACCCTTATTCCACTTATTGACTCTATAGTGTGAATACATCTTTCTAATTTGGGACATACACACCCCAAAATTGTAATTTTCAGAGAAATAAAAGCTGAAAGTATTTACAATAATAACTCACTATTTCTTTGGGTTGGAAAAAAATGTTAGTTGGTGTAAACTAGTGAACATTATATTCCCCTACTGTGTGTATGTGTGTGTGTAGCGTTTGCTTTTTTAAATGCCTATTGAAAGAATTGATTGTGTAAATACAAATAAAGCCGGTACTTTGTGTCATGCAAAATAAAAAAAAAATTAAGTAGTGTGGTTTGAAACCAAAGCCTGAAGTGAGGTCTGGGGGGATGCTTTTATGGTCACAGCCACTAAAACTAAATAGATAATAGCCCATTCACATGCAAAGTCATGTCAGCCACTTACATTTTAGAAGTTCTTCAACTTTAATTCTCAACAGCTAGCAAACGTCAGCATTGGAGTTGAATTGGCCATCTGGTCTCTGGTCTGGAAGACCCTGTAGAAGTGCATCTGGAGTGACTGGCCTCATTCCACACACCTTTGCTGTCTTGTAGTTTCCTTGTGCACCACAGACTCCCCCCCCCCCCCCCGCAAGAGTTTTATCAGCATGTAATTCACAAATTCTACAATTCAATAGTTCAGTTTCATAGAGAAGATTTGTGCAATCATCATCACAATCAGTTTAGAACATTATTTCATTCTTGTCCTCATCGTTATTACTTATTACCTCCTCGTTTCCTCCCAACCTCCCGTGTCATACTCACAAGGAACCCTTAATCCTGAGGTCCTGTTAGATTTCTTGGATGGGAAATACCTCCCTTCTTGACTTCATCTGAGAAAGAATTCACGTTGGAGGTTGCTTTGCAATCCAAGTGGGTTTTTATAAAGGACAGAAGAAGTTTCGGGTTTTACAGTCATTGAACATGGACAACCTTGTGGGCCTGCACATCCACACATGAGAGCGTGAGGCTAGAAAGATGGCTGCACAGCGAAGTGAAAGGGCAGGGAAGGAAGAGGACAAGGTGGTCTTGAGCTCCAGGTATTTGAGGCCTTTGGCTGGGAGGTTCAAAGGCATTGGTTGATCCCATTGGTTGAATTAAGCCCACCTGGGCCTAGTTTTTGCCATCCAGCTGTACTGCCCACCTGGTTCGGGCTTGAATTTGTGCCTACCAAGAGGACTCGCCTGATTCTCTTCCACACTTTGGAGGGGCTGGGGGGGGGGGGCGGTGCTTTTCAGCTATTGAGAAGGTCAACCTCTTGACCCTATCATTCTTCCTAGATTTACCTTTTCCAGGTTTCATACATAAAAAATACTCCCACCAAAAGCATTTTTTTAAGTCTAACAACAAGAACAAAGCAAAACAGATTTCAAAAAACACAACCTCAATTTTGTTTCATTATTTTTTAAACCTCAATTTGAAAAAGCAAAAAATATTTTTAAAAAAACTAGAACAAACTTAAATATATCACAAGGGAGATCAGATCATAGGGTGCTAACTTTCAACCTAACTGCATCTACAATAATCCATATTCCAATGCATTCTGCAAAATAATAGGCTCTTAAATTGCAACACCACTGCTTTGACAAGAAGGTTGGGTCTGGAGAGCCCTACAGCACAAGAACTGTCTTGAGATCTTAAGCTTCTGCAATTTCTGGTAGAAGTATAAGTATTCTACTGTTGATTACAAATGACTTCTAATCTTGAAGTCATTATAAACAGACAAACCATATTCTCTAATTGGCATGCAGAATTCCAGTGAAAATTATCTTTCATGGAGTCTCCATGAAATCAGGATGCTCCAATGAGAAGGTCTTTACCAAGAAATTACTAGGAGCAGAGATAACCGCTTCTTGTTGCTAGTAAGAACAGATGAGAGTAACATCCTGTTCTTTCCTGATGAAGGAAAAATAGTTATCATTCTCCAAATCTCTGCGTTTCAAAGTGTAGTCCAGGAAATGAAGTATTTGTTGGCATCACCTGGGTTCCATAGGCATTCTAACTAGATCCGCAGGTGATTCTCACACTTATTAAAGATCGCAACCACACCTACAGCCATAAAATTCATTCTTATTCACTGCAACCCTATGTAGAATTTCAGAGGCTTTGTAAATCTTTAAGGAAGTAGACAGCCTCATTTTTCTCCCACAGGGTGACTGATAAGGTTGAATCAGTGGCCTTATTACCTACACTTGCCCAGCTTCGTACTTGTTGAAGACTGAAAAGCAGTGCTCAATCCATCTGAGTTCTGATCATGATAAGAGTGAAAGCAACTGTTGTTGTTAGGTTCTGACTCTCAGTGACCCCAAGTACAGTAAGATGAAAGGCTGCTCACTCCTGCACCAACCTCAAGTTCCATCCCCTTGTAGCAACCACTATGTCAATCCATCTCCTATTTTTTGACTAAACCTGTAGTTTACCAAGCATGATGTCCTGCACTAGACTTAACTCCTGAAAACATACAAGACACAATCTTGAAATGCTCACTTAAAATGAGAATTGTAAGTTGTCTTTGTTGGTAGAGGAGAGAAAATAATATCTTAGCAAGGCGAATAAAAAGAGAGCTGATCTCTTTGCCCTCTCTACATATGTATATTGAACTGTTATATAGCCATTCTGTGTGTGTCCAATTTTCTTTAATGACAACAGAAAGTTATGCTTAACATTGAGAGAAAGAAAATACAAAGCTATATTTACAACAATGGAACCTTGGTGGCCTAATGGTTGTGAGACGGGCTGCATTTTGCAAGATTAGCAATTGAAAACCACCAGCAGCTCCACAAGAGAAAGATGGGGCTTTCTATTCCCATAAACAATTACACTCTAGGAAATGCACAGACGCAATTCTACCCTATCCTGCTGGGTTGCTAAAAGTCAGGATTGACTCAATGGCACAGAGTTTGGTTTGAGTTCATGTGTGCAACAGGAACAGGTCAATGTCAATACCACATGTATTGATGTGTGTAGCCATTCCTTTATCAATGATTTACTGAATGTCCAGTCTGTGCGAGGATTCATTCAAAGCACAGAGACTACCTGTGATAGCTAAGCTTGTGGTACCAACATGGCCAAAGATGTTAGGTAGGTCTGTTGTGACAACATGGCCAATGAACACACGAGATCAGTTGAAGGGTGAAGATAGAAATGGCTTGGTGAGCCCCACCCTTGCCCTCTTGCTCTTGAATCTTGGGACCAGCCTTGTTCATCCTGAGCCTCGATCGTCAAATGACACACTACCCATGGGACACCTAATCGGTGGACTGTGTTGCTGTGAGTTGAGGTTCTTTCAAGCCCTGCTTCACCACACTCCTGAATATATACATCTCTTGAGCTGGGGACTCTTGGACTCTGTCATCTGGATGACTGTTTCTTTGCCGTTTGCTGCTTGTGGCTGGATAGCCTGAATTGCTCTATAGAGGACTACTCGGCAGACCTCAAGACTCCAAGAACTGCCAGTCTACTAGCTGTCTCACGCAAGTGAGTTGCACCGAGCCATTTGTACTGCTTTATAGATTAGTTAGCTGTTTATTTCTTATCTTATATAACCTTCTATCTATATAGATATATAAAAAGAATTACTAGTGTCCTGGTTTTGTTTCTCTAGAGAACTCTGTCTAACACACTACTCTAGAGATAATAAACCATTGGTATGTTTTGTTAACATTAGGATGATATATTTTTGTCAGATCCCAGAAATGCCCAAGTATCCTGCCTGCAAATTATCCCTTCTTGACAGCATAGTTGACCTACCACTTCATAAATGTCAGCCCAAGAGTTTGAGGATGAGCCCTTGGTTAAAATGAAATTGGAACATATAGTTTATACTTAACATAAGCCAGTGTAATTACCAGTAATGGTCTTGGCAGGAAATCAATATACACATAAAGGTTTAATTGAAGAGAATTTAATGAAGAAGCAATTTACCGAGTATGCACAGAGTAAAGGAAACAAGGGACTAACAACAACAGGAAGCTTTTACCACCATAGTTCTGGTGGGTCAAGGAGAACAGGTACTACCAGAACCTAGCATGTCCAGAACTCCTAATTATGGAATTGGTAAACCCTGGAGTTCCTAAGACATTCCCTTGGGGGAGTTCCTATAGCAAAGAAGCAAACAATGTCCAAGTCTTCAAAGCATAAGGCTAACTCCCTTTGTCTCCAAAAGCTAACTCCCTTTACCAATGGGAGATGCCTAACAACAGAATATCACTCTACATGCAGGTAGACCAAGAGAAATGCCATGCCCAGTGCAGACTTATGACCACATAACTAGCAACAGAGTCTGAACAGGAGCTTCTCTCACACCACAATTTCCTCCTCCTTTAGAAAGTGAGAGCTGGGAAGAAGATGTGCCCAACAGAAGGCTTCTGGCTTGACTGAACAGCAGGTGCTTCTCTTCTTGAAAATGAATCTAGGAAGTGTTTGAATTTATGTATTTAAATGACATCATACCTTTAAACTTCATCAAAAACTGAAACTTAAATAGCTAAGCATATACTGGTTTTGAATTCTGCCTATAAATGTTGGTGTCTCTAAGTTTCTCCTGAAAAATAAAACAATCCGTGTCTTGAATTTACTGCTAGATGTCATCAAACCATTTCCAACTCATAGGGACCAATCCCATATTTTCCCGCTCCTACTTCATTGTGTTTATAACTTTTACAATCTAAGTGCCAATAATTGCCAAGGCATCTTGGTTGCATTCTTTTTCAACTTCAGACTGAAGATGTTAGTAGGATTCTTCCATTTCTGCTTCACTAGCTTTAGTGGTTGGTGTATACATTTGAATAATAGACGTATTGACTGAATTTCCTGGGGGATAGATATTATACTATCATGAACAGCATTGGACTACAAGGTATATCTTGAAGTATCCTTTGGACAATTAATGAGAAACCATTCCTCCTGATCTGTCATTTTAGGCATAGTAGACTGTGCATTTTTCTGATTCAGAATGGCCAATACTAGTAGTCAGTTTGAACTCACTAATGCCTAACTTTCTTTACATGTTCTATTTCATTTGACAACTTCCAGTAGTCCTAGATTTATAATGTATACATTTATACATTATAAATGTATCAATTATTAATTGATGTTTATAGCTTTTTCTTCTCAACTGAGTCTGCACCATCAACAAATGAAGGTCCAGAAGGCTTCACCCCCACAGGCTATACTGTGTCATGATGGTCAACTTGACTTTGAGAAAGTAGCTCTTCCTCAGTCATACTTTGAGTGTCTTCCAACTTGAAAGGTTTATGTGCTGTACCGTCTCTACCAATGCTCTGTTTCTTTTTATGAGATTTTCAGTATCTGACAATTATTCAATGCTATACATAAGGTTTTCAGTGATCATTTCTTCCAAAGGGGACAGCCTACTTCTTCTCAGTCTATTCTTAGTCTGGGAGCGCTGCTGAAACCTACTTGCTATCAATGACCCCGTTGGCATTTGAAATACCAGTGACATAGCTTCCAGCAACACACAAGCCACCACAGAACAACAAACTGACAGACAAATGGTGGAAGACCTGCCACCATTTTAAAAATTAATTCTATGGAGACCCAGTGGCATAGTGGTTGTGCACAGGACTGCGGCCCACTGGGATGGAGGTTCAATTCCAGCTCCATGGAGCACAGGCTGGGCCTCCTACTCCCACCGCCAGAGGGCAGTGATGCCAAAAAAATTAATTCTGTGAAGTGATGATAAAGCATTCCAAGTTCAGTGGTAATTATTCAGTAGACTGGTTGTTTTAATAAACTATTTGAGAAATTCCAGAGCTAAGTTTATCTACATGCAGAACAATTAGGGGAAATACCCTTTCTTATAAACCATACAAAAAATCACTGCCACCATAGTGACTCTACAGGGAAGGGTAGAACTAACTCTGAGGGTCTCTCAAGCTATAAATCTTTATAGGATCAGAACACTTCCTCTTTCTCGCTCAGGGGGCTGGTGGATTTGAACTGGTGGCCTATGTGTCATCCACTACACTACCTCTCATTCTTTTTTTTGGGGGGGGGGGCATCACTGCTCTCATTCTTTTTTATACTGACATATTAACCCACAAAACCAGCAATCATGTATCTCACCAGTAAAAGCAGCAATCAGGGTTCAGGCCCAAGGCTAGAAAAATAGTTCATCTTTGCTAAGCCAGCTCAATATTACAGTTCACTCTGCCATCGACGCATTATGTTAGCAATAATTATATACAGCAAGAAAAGCAACAGCAACAAAAAGAGAACTCAGTGCCATCCATCACCGCCATTGCACAGTGATCCTATAGGAAGGGCAGAACTGCCCCTGTGGGCTTCTGACACTGTAACTGTCAGCAGGGTTAGCAATCTGTCTTTCTCCCAAGGAGCAGATGTTGTTTCAAGCTGCCCGCCTTTGGGATCCCAGCCCAGTGAGTAGCAACCACACCACCCGCGCCCCTAATTGTATGGCATTAGATGGAGTACATAGATTAAAAGAGCGGTTCTCAACCTGTGGGTCCTGACCCCCTTGAGGGCCCCCCCCCCAATTCATAACACCAGCAAAATGACAGTTACGGAGTAACAATGAAACAATTTTGTGGTTGGGGGGTTACCACAGCACGAGGAGCGGGCTGACAGAGTCGCAGCATCACGTAGGGTGAGAAGCATTAGAAGATGGAGAAAGGGTAAAAAGGGAGAAGTCTAAAGAGCAGCTAGTGAGTACTAATGCCAGTCCTCATCAGAAGGAATTATGCTCCTCAGAGACACAGCTGGTTCTAGTTCTCGAACAGAAAATATGCAAGATGAACTGTGAGTTCACTGCCATGCCAGAAAGTGAGGATGTGTTATAAAAACACATAAAAGCTCCACCCACTGATAGTACAAGATCAAATAGACACGGGATTTAACTGAAAGAGTTACAACAGCCAGAGGTAGAATGATTTGAGAGACAAAATAAAGAAGTAATGCATTATGGGCCAAGATATAAAATAAATGTCAATGAGTCAATGTTGATGCAAATAGGCGGTTGAGAAATAAATGAGAATGGGTAAACTCCCTGTGCAGAAGAGTTCCAAATCATTTGTGTGGATCTTCTTCCCTCGAGGAGCCTGATAGAGGGAAGAATGACTTTATAAGGGAGAAACCTAGGGAACATTAGTCAGATAGCCAAGACCAACAATAGCAGTTCAGAAGCAAGATGAGAGTATATAACCTTGATGCACGGAGCCTGCGTGGTATAGGAATTATACATTGAACTGGGAGCATCATAGTTAGTGATAGAAAACCACCAGCAGCTCCACGGGAGGAGAGTGCACTTTCCACTCTCATAAACACTTATAGTCTCAGCAACCCACACGGGGTCACTGTGAGTCAGTAATGACTTCATGGCGTCAAGTTTTTGGGACCCTTGGTTCAGTCTAAATGCAAATGGCACTTTGCATTTGTGATCTTTCACCCAAAGATCCATAACCACCAGGGTCAACCGATGAGAAAAAAACATTAAATCAATTCAATCAAGGGGAATGCTACAAAGTAACCGGGTCAGTGCTCAACAAACTGGAGAAAATATAAAAGGAAGAAACTCGGGCCATCAAGAAGAGTCCAAGACATGACAACATACTGTAACTTGTCCTGAATGGGATCCTAGAGCAGGACACCATGAAAGGCTATTAGATAAAAACTAAAAATCTCAAGTCAAGTATAGATTGTGTTGCTGAAAATAAGAGAGGACTGCTCTCACCTCAAAATCTATCGTTTTCAAAGGACTTGTCATAGGGGGAATGAAGTTAAGGATGGTCAACATATGACACCAAGTCATGCAGTCAGTACTTGTCTCATCTCCATCTTGAATACCAAGTGCTGTGACTACAGCTCTACCGCGACCCAAGAGAGGTTTTTCTTACCTTTTATTATTAATAATTTTCAGCCAAGACCTGTGCACAAAAGTAGGAAACACGATAAATAATACAGGCAACAAATATTAAACATGTGTACACAGATTCCAAGCTATGCTTCCACTCACTTGGGGTTCTTTCAACAGTGACAAATTTTCATCCAGTGGAGAATTATTTGAAGTGAGGAGTCATGCTATGCTCATGTACTTGAGGATTTGAAGTAAGCTCTTTTTTAAAGAAAAAAAGGGGGTGCCGCACTGTAAAGAAAGGGTTTGAGCAAGCAAGTGGCACTATCAGCAGCAGCTCTACCCACTAGATCTGAACTTGTTTGTATGACTAATGGGTACCTGGAAACAGACCCCAAGCCCCTGCTGAAGAATCCGTAGGCCGTGTCCCAGAAGTCAGAAAACCCCACGCAGGGGTAGCTAATATATTCAATTTAACTTTTGACTACAGCATTTACCGAGGAAGTAGGATCCATTGAGGGTGTGAATTGTATTGCACCTGGGGAGAGTTGTCTAACGCGCAGCAATCTCTGGCACTCTGCGGAGCTGCACCACCCTCCCGGGCCCTGCCAAGAGAGGAAGGAACAAAGTGCTCCAAACCCAATGAGCAAGACTCACATAAGCATTTCAATTTGCTTTTTCTTAAGACCAAAACCAGTCTGGGCAGTGCTGTTTACTCGTTCTTTTATAACAAGCTGTCAAGGGCTCTTCTTAGCCAATAACACCCCGGAGTCGAGAGAGTTTCTTTGTGAGTGCACAGGGTAAAAAGCCATGGAAAAGGAATATGCCTATGCTCCTAGAATTAGAGGAGGTGCGTTAGTAAGAGGGGAAGTTTTGAAAGAGAAGCAACTTCCACCACAGCTTGCTATGTTAGAAACTTCAAGAAGGGGGACTGGAGGGAAGAGTGTGTGGAATAGGGTGCAGGAGATATTGCTGAATGGTACAAAGAGAACTCCCTTTAATATTCTTTAAGAGAGGGCTGAGCCCCGGTGGCGTAGTGGTTGTGCGCGGGACTGCGGCCCACTGGGATGGAGGTTCAATTCCGGCTCCCAGGAGCAAAGGCTGGGCCTCCTACTCCCACCACCAGGGCAGTGATGCTTAAAAAATATATATATATTCTTTAAGAGATACAAGTCATGACGAATTTTCTTAAATGCAACTCTGCTCTGAGACTCACCACATGGAGCCAGGACATAATTCTACCTATATTTTTGTTGTGTATCATCAAATGCTGTCATAGCAACCGTACAGGGAAGGCTTTGCTTTTGCCCTACAGGACTTCTTAAGTTCTAATTTTATGAATCACCAGGTCTTTTCTCTTGCACTGCAGATAGTGAGTTTGAAAGCACCCATACTTTGGTTAACAGCTAAGAGCTTAAGCATCACACCACCAGAAATCCCTAGGCATCTCTGAGTCTGTCATACATTTGTATAGCTAAACAGTTGCTGGTCAATGCCATAAAATGTGTAGCGGAAGGGTCACTTATTTTCACCTAAATAAAATCTTCATATGCATTGCCAATGACTTCAAAACAATACTTCTTATATACTTTCAACTGCCATCTCCAAATAGTATTACCCTACAACTCTCACTAATAGTGTAAAGGGGAAACTGAGACATGGAGAGAAGATGGACAGAGGAAACTGACAGGACAAGGGAGAACAGAGACAGAAATAGCTCTATTAGGAGGGATTTCCCAGATGAGGTTGAGACTAGGCCAACGGGTCAGAGAAGTCATGCTCAGCAGCTGGGGGCTCAGGCTTTTAAAGGGGTGATGAGGAACATATGGCAATTATGGCCATAAGTAGATGGGGTCTGGAACTCCAAAAATTGCCAGTCAACTCCTTGCTGCTTTCTTCAAACGCGGAGCTTCTGGTTTACTGGTTATTTTCTCTGGTGCCATCTATTGTGGTTTGCTTTGAGTCTTGTGGGGATGAGCTCTTGCTACCCCATTCCTGCCCAGACATTCCGACCTTTAAATGATAAAAGGGACACCATGATCTGAGCTAACTACTTCCTGCTTACATGGTGAGGAGGGGTTACAGACCAGAGTGCGCTGGATTGAGTTCAGCAGGCAAGGGGCCGTAAGGGTGTGAAAAAAAGCTGGTTAACAATTAAATTGGTAATCTCCCTTATTCTGTTCTGGAAAAACTTGCAAAGACAAGGCATTAACAGTAACAGCAAGCAAGCAGGGGTCTTATCGGGGACATGACCCAGGACATAAAAGGATTTTGGAAACAGGGGATGGTTGCTGCGTTGCCTCAGCAGCAACTTTTGATCTCTTTGGCTATGATTTTTAACACATTTTTCTCAACAATTCCTGACCCATTAATATAGTAGCACGACTTTTTCTAGAAACATGCATGTACCTTCCTTGTCAGCTGTTACTACAGATCTAATGCACTATGGTTGTGAAGGATTACCTGTGCCAAGGATCTAAGCTATCGCTGTCAGGAGGTGAGAGATTATGAGGTGGAGTCTATGACTAGCTGGAGTTGTTTGTTAAAGTTTTGAGGAATATTCTTTAGTCCAGAGGAGTTGGGAAGGGGAGCAGAAAATACAGAGAAAGGGATAAAAACACAGAGAAAAGAAGGCCTGAAAATATGAAACTTCAGACTATTTGTGATGTGAGTTCATTGGCAAAAATTGTCAAGAATTTGGAAAATATTGAAATAAGAAATGGGGAAATAAGACGTGTGGCGGTTGATTAAAGTTGTTACATTTTGGAGTTTTCTGACCCCTCCCTCCTACCAGTCTCAGGGTGGCGACTACGATTTGGGCTTCTAGTGACCCTGGGATTTGTGTGCCGCTTCTCTATCTGGGAGAGGGCCATCAAGGAGGGACCCTGCCTGGCCCCTCTCCTCCCGCGACCTTTTGGAGGGAACAGACAAGGGATGGGTGAGGGCGATTTGGGTTTTGGGAGACTGCAGGTGTTGCCTCAGAAGAGGCAGAGCAGGGATGGAGTCAGGAAAGGAGGGGTGGAGGGGATAAAGAGAGACTCTGAAGAGTCTGAAGGTCGAGCTCTAGGGAGGAGACGGCTGTTAGAAGCGCAGTCGCCTCAGCTTTGGGGAGTTGAGGGGGTAGTGGAGGGAGGTGATGGTGAAAGGTACCCAGAATATGGAGGAGGCCTTACTGAGGGCACAGACAAGGAGTGGGGGGTGGAGAAAGACAAGGGGGAGTACTTTCAGTGGCCTGATTAAGAAAGTGTTTGACTAAGAGGACTTGAGCAGGGTGACAGGTAGTAGAGAGGGATGGAAGCAAAGAAAGGAAAAGACCTGGACTTAAGGGACTTCTGACCACTTGTGAGTTTGCTGACAAAAATTGTGAAGGTCTCAGAGAATGTGAAAATCAAAAGTGCCATTTTCCAGCCAGTGAGACTCATTGTCCAATCAGTATTGAAACCAAACCTGATTATAGAAAAAGACCAGGAGCTTAGGGCAGAGATCAGGAGCCAAATCCAATTCAGTAGGGTTGGCCCGTAAGCACCAGCCCAAAGACAGAGACAGTCCTGCAACCTGAGGACATCCCATTCAGAGTTAGGGACCCGGGGAAAGCCCTAGACTCTCTGGAACAGGCACAGGCCTTCAGCTTTTGTCCAGCAGACAGGAACCTTGGATCAGAGAGAGACACAATGAAAGCCAAGGAGGGGGGAGGAGGCCTCTCTTTATAGCTGGTAAAATGGAAGTCAGTCAGAGGCCTTTGTTCAAGGTGAAAGAAAGGGGAAGTAGACAATTTTAGAGGAGGCACTGTAGAGCTGCAAACCCAAAACCTACAAACAGGCAGAAAAAGTTCAGACACGTCCTCTACATCTTAGTCCAGTCTGAAGGCACAGTGACTGTCAGACCCAGAACCATCGTCCTATTTTCAGCAGAAATCCCATAAAGTAAACCCAGAGTCAAAAGGTTGGCAGTCACGTGAGAGAAGATAGGCCCAGAGAAAAGATGGACATGAGAAACTGATCTTATCATCACACTACTTTTGGGAAAAGGCAGTTATTTCTAGCTCCTCTTAGTACTAGGGTATCAGAATAAACCCCTGCAGCAGCACCCTGAAAAACAAGGACCCTAAGTTCCCATATGAGCTTGCTGGTCCTCATGTCCAAAAAGACAAACAAGACAAAGGAGTTGGAACAAACATACACAGAGAGATACTGATCAGAAATCACCTGTCCAGGGTGGCTTCCAGAGGTTCCAGAGGAGAGGAGGGGCAGGCTACATCCCAGCCAAAGCAGGGCCAGGACAGCACAAAACCCAGCTTTGCCCCTACCTCTCCCAGACTTCAAGCACCAAATGTAAAGATGAAAATGAGGCACAGAGAGACGGACAGAAGAAACTGACAGGACCAGGGAGAACAGAGACCAAAATAGCTTTATTAGGGTGGAGCTCCTGGATAAGGTTCTGTGACCTTCCATGACCCAACAGGTCAGGGAAGTCTTACTCAGCAGCCAGGGGGTTAGGTTTTTGAAGGGGTGGTGAGGATTGTAGGCAAGTATAACAACTAGCATGTGGGGCCTGGAAACTCCAAGAATTGCTTTTTGATTCCTTGCTGCTTTTTCAAACCCAGAACATCTGATTTCACAGGCTACCTTATCTGGTGCTGCCTGTCGTGGCTTGCTTTTGGTATTACAGGTGGTGTTCAGCCCTTGCTGTCTTTCCGGTTCCCATTCAGACAAATGGCGGATAAGGATGCTGTCTTCCCACACAAAGGTCAACACTAAAAACTATCAATAGGAACAGAGGGAAAAATCATTGTTTTAATTTTTATATTTCTATTATTTGTGACTGTCTTGGAATTTAAAATTTAAGGCACTTGATCTGTGAAAAGCTGTGGTTTGTAGTGGGATCCCAAAGTCCCTGTGGAGTCGGTCCATAGTCCATTTCAGTTCTCTCTGACCATTAAGAGCTATGGGACAGCTTTGCTCTCAGGAACAATGTGTTTGAAAATATATTTCAACTCCCTGGAATCCCAGGGAGGGGGCAGCTTTGCCCTCAGGCTTGCCCAGAGAATCAAGACACTTGTGTGGGTGTACCCTTTATGGTCTATAGCAAATTGTCACATGCTTTCTATACGTTGAGGGCTCCTGGTGATGCAGTGGTTATAAACTGAGTTGCAATCTGCATGGTCAGCAGTTTGAAACCACCAGCAGCCCTGAGGCAGAAAGACTGGCCTTTAAAAAAAAAACTCCCAGAAACAGTCTCAGAAAGCCACAGGTGCTCTCTATGAAATAGCATTGACTGTAAGGCTGTGAGTTTTTTGAGTTTGTCTAAAAGTTGAGGTCCTGGTGGGTATGACTCAGGACTTCCTGGTCACAAGGTATAACCTTACTACCAAGTAGCCAGATAGTCAGAATCCATAGAAACTCTTTTTGTACAAGAAAGAAATTTATATACACAAGGAATGGAACATTGAGAAAACATCCTAACTCAGTCTAGTCCAAGCCCACAAGTCTGATATTATCCCATATGTCTGATACTTGTCTTCAGATTCATGAGGTTCATGCAATGACATAAAGTGCAGGACAATCACAGGCCAGTGGGTAAGGAAGTTTTAGGATCCAGTGGTGCTGTAAGCATCTCAGCACTGGCAGGGACCTCTCTGTGGCTTCTCAAGCATCTCAGTGCTAGAAGGGATCTCTATGTGGTTTTCTAGCTTCAGAGGTCTGGTTCCATCAGGGTAAAACTATGTGAGGTTTTTCTTCCAGGATGCCTCACAGGGAGTCAAGCTTGTGTATCAGTAGAGCATCTCCAAGGGGCTGAGAGGGGAGTCTCTCACCTCCAAGAGGAAAATACGGCCAGATCTCCCAGAATTCTCAGGAGAAAGTCAGGCCCACACAGAGGTATCATTGGCTATCTCCAGATTGACAGGCTAGACTCCACCCCTACACTCCTAATCCTCAATTTGATACCAGATTATGTGACTGCCACAATTGGTATCAGGCATATGGGCTAATATTGGACTTATAGACTTGGATTGGACTGGGTTGGGATGCCTTTTTAATGTACAGTTACCCTTTATATAAAATTCTTTCTTATACACATGCATTCATGAATTTGTTTCTCTAGTCTACCCGGACTAACACAGGCCTACAATGTGGTGAATAGATCTACCACCCATCATGATTTTAGAATAATTTCCCTTCATTGTCTATCACATAGAATTATAGTTGTTGTGAGGTGCCATCAAGTCAGTCCCAAGTCATAGCAACCTTCCACCCCACAGAACAAAGCACCGCCTGGTCCTGCCCCATGCTCATAATTGTTCCTCTTCTTGAGCCTATTATTGCAGTCACAGTATTAATCCATCTCCGGTATCTCAGCAACACACAAGCCTCCACAGTATGACAAGCGGACAGAGCCATGGTGGATAATTATACAAATGAGACTGTGAATTCATTGGACTCCATTTAGACTTTACCTTTGTGATTTCCTTCATTCCAGGATGATTATCTGACAATGGACCACACAAACTTCAATCTCCATCACCCTGAAACCAGAAGATCTAGATGGTGTATAGCTACCACTGCCAATGCCTCTGAATGGAATCCCAATAGAGGATGCAGAATAGAGTGTGTATTAGGCAGGGTTCTTTAGAGAAACAAAACCAGGACTTATGATTAAGTATACGTGTAAACATATATGGATAGATTTGTATATCGAGAAGGAATATAATAGCTAATCAGTCCACACAGCAGTACAGAGGGCTCAGTTCAACTCACTTCCATGAAATGGTTAATATACTGGAAGTCCTTCAACTCATGTGGGATGCTGTGTCCACGCTCATGGAAGCAGACAGTGGAGTCCTCGCTCAGACAAAGCAGACAGTGTCTGTCCACAGGCAGTAAACAGCAAGGCCTTAGTAATTGGAGCTTAGCAAAGCAGGCCTAGATGGAATATTGAACTCAAGCGATGCAAGGTGATAGGATTCATCAGCCTCAAGCTCAAGCGATATAGGCACCAGTAGCATGGCAACACAGTTCTCAAAGGAGCCTCGAGCTCTAGGAAAATGATCCATGGGTTGGTTTGATCCACAGGTAGTGCAGTTCCCAGTTTGAGGCATAAAACTAGCTGAAGCAACAGCACACTGGTCCAATCACCAGAGAGCAAGAGAGAGGAGGGTTGCATAACCATTTATCTCTTTGCCCTCCAAAGAAACTGAAATCTGATTAGTACCACATGTTCCTATTGACCAGGTTGTCACAATAAACCTAACTATCACAGAGTGGAAGAAAAATGTAGAGCAAATGTCAAAATCATGAAGAACGTGAGGCTTCCTGGTCAGATGGATCTGGTGGAATCTTTAAGACGGGAGTCCTTATCTACTCTCAAGTCTGACATGAACTCATCCCTTGTGGCTTGATTTTTAGCCAAATAGAACAGAAGTCTATCAGGTGAACAATAACACTGGGGCATGCCTTAGAATAATCAGCCATTTAAGGATAAAGAGGCACCATTTGCCCAAAGACAATGTTGAGAAGGCAAAAGGGGATATGAGAAAAGGAAGAGTGGAATCAGAAACACAAAGAGTGGAATGCATGATAATATCTTGGGAACTTTTGCAATCAATATGTAGTTTGAGACAAAAGTGTGTATGAGTGTTGAATGAAAACCTAATTTTTCTCTGTAAACCTTCACCCAATTCACAATAAAAAGGTTTTTTTAAAGCTTTGGGTAAGGAAACTAGGCCCTTCTCCCCTCTCCCCATCTAAAAGTATTGTACTACCAAAGCTATCTAAGGAATGTTAGCTATTCAACATATGTTTTCAGGGGATAGATGCCCTGGCTTCTTTAAAATATGCTTTCTCAGTATTTCTTTAAGTAGATTTTCTGAAATTTTACTAAAGCAATTTTCTGACTTACTTAAATGTATTTTAATCAACATTCATTTCAAACAAGTTTCTTATACTTTCACTTATTTATTTTTGGGTTCCGGTTTGCACTGTTTGACCCTAAGTTCTACTCTTCCCTTTCCTCCAGAGAACGACTTTCTTATTTCTTACTTCTGAACATAAATTAATTCTCAGATGAGGTGATGAATTAAAAATGTGCATAAAGGAAAGTCGAGTGTGGTAATCACTAGCTAGAGGTCACGAGCATTTGGAACTTCCCTTTCTTGCTGCTACACAGTCTCAGAAATGACAGTCACATCACTAAATTCTGTGTATGTGGTCTTTTCTACAACACCATTCTTCTATTTCTTTTTCTTACCTTCTCTACTGCTATAACGAGTGACAAAGTACTGTGGGGTTAGGTGTTGGGCTACTAACTGAAAGGTTGACAGTTCAAACTCACCTGCCACTCCTATGGAGAGAGATGAGTCTGCATGCTCCCAGAAAGATTCAAATCCTCAGGAACCCTATATGGGATCACTATGGGTCAGAATCAATTCAATGAATATGGCTTTGGAGACTGTGTTAACCCGGGTAGAATAGAGAAACAAACTCATAAGCATACATATGTATATAAGGGGAAGGTTTATATACAAGAGGAATGGAACATTGAGAAAGCATCCCAACCCTTTCCAGTCCAAGTCCATCAGTCCAATATTAGTCCATATATCCAATATCAATCCATAAGTCCTCTTCAGACTCACAAAGCACATGCAATGACACCAGGAAAATCACAGACCAGTGGATGCAGGGTCTTGTGTATGCAGTGGTGGTAGAAGCATCTCAGTGCTGACAGGGACCTCTCTGGGGCTTCTCAAGCAACTCAGCAATGGCAGGAGTCTCCATGTGGCTTTTCAGGCTTCAGAGGTCTGTTTCCATCAGGGTAAACCCAAGTAGCTTCTCCTCCAGGATGTCTCACAGGGTGCCTGCCTTGTGTCTTGTCAGTTACAATGTCTCCCAAGGACTGACCTGTAGGCCTCTTACCTCCACGGGGGAAATATGGTGAGATTTCCCAGGATTCTCAAGAGAAAGCCATGCTCACACAGATGTCTCATTGCATATCTCCAGATTAACAAGCTAGACTACACCTCTACACTATTAAATTGGCACCAGAGTACATGACTGTTACAGAGACCATAACAGAACTATCACAAATGGGTTATTTTAACAATGAGAAACTTATTTTTGCTCAGATTAAGAAGCTTGAAATCCAAGTTCAAGATTATGTTAGTCAGGGTAGACTAGAGAAACAAATTCATAGACACATTCATGTGTATAAGAAAGAGGTTCATATACAAAACCAATTGAATATTGAGAAAACATCTCAGCCCAGTAAGAGCAAGTTCATATGTATGATATTGGCCCATATGTCTGATATCAAGCTTCAGACTCACAAAAACACATGCAATGACATCAACTGCAGGAAGATCACAGGCCAGTGGGAGGGAAGATCCAGTGGATCTTGTGGATCCAGTAGTATTGTAAACATCTCTGCACTGGCAAGGGTCTCTACATGGTTCCATCAGCTACGAAACTCTGACTGCCTTAGGGTAGTTTCATGTGGCTTCTCCAGCTCCAAGGTCACCAGCTATTATCATCTTGTGTCTTGTCACAGTAGAACATCTTTCAGGGAGTAAGCAAAGAGAGGGTGTATCCCTCACCTCCAAGGAGGAATACCAGCATTTCCAGAATCCTCAGAAGGCCATGCCTCATTGGCTATGACCTGATTGACAGGACAGGCTATACCCCATCACTCCCAATTCTCTCAAAATGACAAACAGCCATGTAACTACCACAAGGGCGCTGGCTCTTAGGGGAAGGTTTTCTCTTTTTCTTGACTCCATAAGAACGCTTCCTCTCTTTGAGTTTCTATTCCTGAATGAGCTTCATCTGTTTTAACTTTGCTCCCCTTTCTCTGCTTTGTTCTACTGTTTGTTTAAGCTCTTCTATATCAAAAAAAACCTTAACACAAAATGCACTGGACCCTAACCCTGTTCCATTAACATAACAATGAACTTGTTCTCAGATGGGATTATGATCACAGGCATAGAAATTAGATTTACAACACCTATTTGGGGGGCATATAATTCAATTCTTTGCAGAAGTAAATGCCAGAAAGACACTCTACTGATGGCCTCAAGAAGAAGTGGGCTTCTATAAGTTGTACAGGGTCAAGGAAATTAATTCTGCCACATGAGCCTGGAACAGGAACTGAAGTTCTTGAGGAGAACCCAGATCGAGACAATACCCTCATTGCAGCCAGGTGTGCGGTTCTAAAGCATAGGAGTCAGGTAAAGTAACCAGTTTCCTAACCCATAGTAACTGTGAGATAATAACTGCACAGAGTTGGAAAACTATCACATGCATCCAACTAAAATGCTAACTTTGATAAACATAATCTACTAACAGTCTAAAAATGGAGCTGATGTTTTTAAAGGTAAGGTTGCACAAGGTAAAAATAACTGTGGTGGTGGGGAAAAATTTAAATTTTGATCCACTATCAAATGACATTTTATGTACTTTCTGACCACTAATTAGGCAGAATTTAAAACATTGGTATCTGTTGTTTAAAATGATTGCTTCTTTTTTAAAAGGCTACTAGTAGGTAGCATTAAAATGTCAATTTAGAAAATCGCATTTTTAATATAGGGTGCACACCAATGCCTCTGATAAAAGTATGGCATTGTACGTTATACCTTTTATTGAGTATTTGGTGTGTTGACCTGAGTTGACTAGAGAAATGAATCCAGACACCCTCACATGTGTAAGAGAGAGCTTTATATCAAGAAGTAACTGTATATCAGAAAAATGTCCCAGCCCAGTCCAACCTAAATTCGTACATTCAGGACCAATCCATAAGTCCCTCTTCAGATTGACACAGCCACGTGCAATGGCGCAGAATGCAGGAAGATCACAGGCTTGTAGGTAACAAGTCTGTGGATACAATGATAGTAGAAGCATCACAGATACAGCCCAGAACTGGCACAGGTCTCAGCGTGGCTCCACAGTGGGAAGTGAAGTCAGAGAGGGGAGGGGGGAGGTTCCAAGGACCTTTCTTATGAGATGGCCAAGCCCACAAGGAGACCCCATCCGGTTGTGACCTGATGGCCAGGCTAGACTCCATCCCTACACTTTATTTATCAAGTTGAACTAAATAAAACCTTATAATAACTTTGTGAAAGAAAGGAAAGATTTGTGAAATTATTTCAGAATTTTTGAAAAAAGTCTTTTTGTCAATTATAATTCTCTTTTCTAGGAATTTCCCTCAGAATTCTCATCTAGTGAAATGTCAACCCCTAATTGTCTGCTTGCCAGGTTGAATGAGTTATAATTCTTCCTCTGGTTTAAAGATGATAATTTTTAACAGGTCTCATTTTCCAGAATGTCAGTTTTAGAATCATACATAATTATGCACAGTCCAGTGCAAGCAACAGGAAATGAATTGCATAAAAACTTCTACTCTAGCTGTCATCCAATGCTCCACAAAGGAGTTAAAGTTGATACCGTATTTTTTGAAACATAAGATGCACCCACTTTTTAGAGCTGGAAAACAAGAAAAAAAATATTCTGAACCAAACAGTACCCATATACTAAGACATTGAATAAAATAAAGCAAAATACGGTAATATTTTACCACATACATCAGTATTGTAATTTAACTCAAACCGCTTGGTATTACTATTAAAGGGCACCAACCAACCTGCCACGCAGGGCTTTGCATGGCAGGAGAGACTCTTATGCATCCTACCATGATGGGCTCTTTGTCTGCCTGTCAGGACACTGTATGGCATCACATAGTCTGGGTCGGAACGGTACCTGGTACAGTACTTGGCTGCCACCTGTCTCAATGTTCTAATCCTGCCAGTCTGTCAGTGTCATACACACGCAGGAGAGGCGTGCACTGTGCCGATCATGTGACCTAACTGACATTGAGACTCCAGGAGGAGGGACTCTCCTGAACACACAGCAATCCGCAGCATGCAAACAGCAGTGGACAATAATCGGGTGCATGGGATCATAAACGAATGTCCTGGCATACCACACCTTCAGACCTTAAGACGCACCCTTGTTTGCCCCCCACTTCTGGGGGGAGGAGAGGGTATAAAAAGTGCGTCTTATGATCCAACAAACATGTTGCATTGCTCAAATCTAGCTCCTGGTCTAATTACCCCTGTTATCAGCAGCCCACTTCTCACACTTCTGGAACAGGTTGTAAGAAATGGCTTCTCTCAAGGCTTTCCATTTGAGACAGGCTGTCTAAGTGCTAATGACACATCCAGAAATAAAAAAGCAAAATATAAGGGGAGGGTTGTGAGTTTAGTTTTTTCTATTTAAAATGTCTCTTCTTACTACCTTTGTCACTTTCCCATCTTCATTGGAATCCTGGCTATTGATCAACTAGTATATGAAAATAAGTCTCTATTATTTGTTCTGGTGGCAGCCTACACATAGGTTTTGAAAGTGTTCTCACACTTGTGATGAGCTTACTATTTATTGGTAAATATTTACTTACCATCTGTCTTCTCAAAGACTCACTCAACTCCATACTGGCAGATCTGTGGCTCTATATGGACCACTACAGTTTCCCCATTGTCCAGTGTGGCAGTGGTAACTTGACTGTGCGTGAATGTGTCAGGGTGGAGTCCAACCTACCACTCAGATCACAGTCTGATGATGTTTTCCTGGGGAGGGGGGGTGACCTTTCTATAAAAGAAAAACTAGGAATCAATCAATCTCTCTCTCTCTCTCTCTCTCTCTCTCTCTCTCTCTCTTTCTCTCCCTCCACCCCTTCTTCTTTCCTGAGATTCTGCCTGCCTCCAGGGGCATCCCCATGTGGGCTTCCCAACCCTGAGAGTTGTCTGCACCCTGCCAAATTTCTACAAACCTTGGATCCACTCTATCCTGCCCCCACGGGCCTGTGGTCCCACTTCACCTTTCTATGTCATCAGCCTACAGCTATGTGAACCTGAAGAGGCGAGGTGACTCCGAAGCCACCTAGCATCAGAACTTGGACTTGAGTGGACTGAGCTGGAGTGACTTCCTGAAGTCAAGCTGATTCCTGTTATGAAGCCCTTCTTGTGCATAGGTGAGTGCCACGGCTTAGTTTCTCTGGACAGTCCAGTCTAACACGTCCAACCGAACACCTAGCACAGAAGAGATACGAAAGCCAAACTAGGTGTTTCCATCATTTTGTTTTCTATGCATACTTCCCCCTGATTTCATCTGCCTAAAATGGTCAGAAGATAGAAGTAAGCATAAAGATGGTTTTCTTTGGAACCCAATATATTCTAAGAGAGTGGTTCTTAATCAGGGACCATTTCACTTCAATTAGTAATATACAACCCTCCTCAATCAAAATATCTGGGATTTGGGTTTTACATAGGGGAAAAAGAAGTTAAGCATCCAGTTGAATCATCTGTGCTGGAGAACCACTAAACTCATAGAACTTTAAACTCATAGTTCTTGAATTTTAGTGATCTCTTAAAAAGCCCTATCTCCTAGCCTTGCTGTGGTATACAAACAAGCAAACAAACTCCAACTACAGAAAACTGAGGTGAAGAAACCGGATGATGCTGGGCTGTCAGAAAGATAGTGTTTGGGATCATATAGACTTATCTTCAAATAAGCAGCCATATAATTGAAGCATCAACTAAGTGTACACAGAAGAAGCACACCAGCCTATGTGATCCAAGGATCACAAATAGCAAAATCCAAATCTAAAGGAAGGAATGGTATTAGAGTTTAAATTGTGAACACCCAGTTTGCAGAAGGCTGTGGATGACAGTGGAAGCCCAAAATCCATTTGCAGGGTCCCCATGTGGATTAAGCCTCTGGAGAATACCCTCTGACCATAGTTAGGGATGGGAATAGGCTTGTTATCAGGCAGAGAGTATTGTAAAATTGATTATGGCAGATGCATTTAGGTTAAAATATGTCGTATCATTTTATCTCCTAGTTGACCCATTTTAAAGTTGTCTTAGCTTTTAATATTTTAATATTAATTTTATTGAATTGTTTCTTCTTTTCCTTTGGTTTTGTTTGTATGTAACTTGTTTATGTTCTGTATAATTTTGTCTATGTGAAAACCAAGATTAATAAATATAAAGAAACAATAACTGGCTTAAAAATTGCCTAGGAGCATGGCAGAGAGGAAAATATGAGAGAGAAGAAAAGATTCTGAAATTTATTGTGGTGGTGATTGCACAATTCTTCTTAATGTGATTGATCTATTAAATAGTATGGTGATGGGGTGAGAGGAGTCCCAAACACTTGAACAGGTTCTCAGGAGCAACTTGTGATTGCAGAAAATATTGAAGACAGACAGACAGTGGGGCACAGCATCTCTTCATCCCGTGGCAGATTTGAGAGCGAGAATGTATTTTCCTATAAGCATATATAATGGTGCCTACAGATCTTTCATAAGGCATGCACGTCATACAGCAAACATGAAACTTAATCAATAGGTAATACGTAAATAAGCAAGTAGTAAGCAGTGGTGTGAGTGAGAGTCTTGACCTGGGGCTAGTTGACCCCCAAGCCCCCTAAGCCCCCCCAGGGAGAGTAAACTGATCAGTATTAGCAAGAGATGTCAAAACAGAGTTGGCTACATTTTGCATTGAGTTGGCTCTCGAACCTGATTGCTTTTATCTACAGATAACCTTTAGACATTGTGAAGTAGCCAGACACTTATTTATATCTCATAACCATCAGATTCTTCCCCCACTGGAATTGGTTTTCCAGATCTTTACTTTACTTATGAGCATG
>PVJH01012488.1:0-64268 GCA_004026705.1 Nesogale talazaci
CTGGACAGTGAGATCTTGGTAGAAGGAAAGATCCAACCATAAACTTTCTGCGATTGGAAGAGCAAAGCTCAATAAATATTTGCTCACTGTTCAAAACTTTGCTTGATAATTGAATGAAAGATTCATCTTGATAAAAGCTGTATGGGCCCAAATGTTAGTCATTGTGCTAGTGTGTGTGTGTGTGTGTGTGTGCACATGAGTGCTTCTTTTTGTGTAAAATACTGTAGCCCTGGCTCCAAAGAAATTGACAACAGCAGGAAAACTAAGAGGGAACCAAGACCAGGAAAGAGTTAAAGAAGGAAATACTTCTGAAATTTGAACACTAGTGCGCCTTGACTGATTTGGCAGGTGAGTTCTATTGGCTATGTTGACATTGTCAACATTTGGGTGTGCATGGGGGGAGGTCATTAAAGAGGCTAGTGGGAAAGGTGTGAAATCATTAACTATCCTTATGAAATAAAGAACCCAGACCATGAAAACCCTTGAAAAGTTGCAGTTAATCTGGCTCTATCAGACAACTCAGTGACAACAGTGTATTGGAGAGAGTGATATTCAAAAAGGCAAAAAGCCTCCCTCATGATTTAAAGTCATAGCACAATGATTTTATAACTATAATTTGAGGGTTTCAGAAACAATTGTTTGGTTTTCCCTTTTCTCCTATGGGAAAATATGTTCTGTTCTTGAATTGCTTAGTGTCCAGGCACAAATTTGGAGTGAAATGAGGCTTCCACCATCTGCAGGTGTTGTGTGCCCTTCAGTAATTCCCCATCCTGATCCCCCTGAGTGTGTGGACGAGAACTGACTGCCCCTCTGGGTTTTCCAGGCTGGGACTTTTAGCAGCTTGCCAGAGCGCTCTACTGAAGTGCTTCAAGCAGGGAGCATCCAAGCAGGGAGCCACCTGATTGGTGGTTGAGTATTCATCATTTGCATGACCCCAGGACTTGTGCTGTTAGGGGCCACCACGTCCATTCTAGCTAAGAGGGCCATGTGGCATGAAGTACTGCTTCACAGTCCTTGCTCGATATGCGCCCACTGTTGGCGCCACAGTGTCAATCTGTTCACCAACCCTGTACTTTGCCAAACATGGCATCCTTCTCTAGATTCTGAAAACATGTAAATACATAAAAATTAGACAAAGATTAATAAAAATGTTGGTGAAAATAGTGAATATATGTGTATATGCACACACAGATTTATGGAAGAACTTCATGGTCATTTTTTCTATTTTCTATTAACTTTTGAAGCTATCTATCTATCTATCTATCTATCTATCTATCTATCTATCTATCCATCATCTATCTCTATCTCTCATCTAACTAAACAGTGAAACTTTTTAGAACCAGAATTCCATTTGGATTCCCTTGATTTTCTGGGATTTCCAATCTTTCCACATATGTCAGGATATGGTCTTACCACGATTTACACTTCTGTTAATGGAATATAATTGAGGTTTTCTTTTGGAGAAGGTTTCTACCTCACACTGACTTATGTAGATTTTACTGTATGTGTATTTATATGTGAAGTAAGGTTCCAGTTCATGCACACACAAGTTTATACCAAACAAAATGTGTCCTTGTAATCATTCAATGGTGGTAGACAAGTATTTCAACATTGCACTTATCAGTCTAATTATATTTCTTTTAAAGATTCAATATAAGGGTGTTTTTTCAGGTCTCACTTTGATCAGTTCACTTGAAGGCAGAAAAGTTAGCTCAGAATTGCTTGGTGATGGCTTTATTGAGATCTGAAAGGGGTAAACATGATAGCTTTTCTTGAATGGCAAAGGGAATCATTGAGGCTTATTATGAAGAAGTTGTGAGAAAGTGGAAAGTCGCATTGGTGCAAACACTATTTTCCCATGATGACAGTGCACATCTTCATTCTTCTAAATTAACAGAGGTTATCCGATGAGATTTTTGTTGGAAAACCTTACCCTACAGACCTTATCCTTATCCTTATCCTACAGACCTTATTTGCCCCTAAAAACTATTTCTTAAAAAACTAAGAACATATTTAAAGGAACACAGTTTATATCACTAGAGGGTTGCCAAGGCTGCTGTTATAACATGTGTGTTAGTCCGGGTAGACTAGAGGAACAAATTTCATAGCCACGCAAATAGATATAAGGAAAGGGTTTATATACCAATGGAATGTGACACTAAGAAGGCATCGCAATCCAGTCCAGTACAAAATCATAAGTCCGATATTAACCCATATGCCCGAAATCAGTCTGCAAAGTCTCCTTCTGACTCATGACATCACAGGTCAGTGGGTGCAGAATTCTGGCGCTGGCAGGGGTCTCCATATGGCTCCTCGCTTCCAGGGCTCAGGGTCCATCAACAGCATGCCGCTCCAGCTTCAGAGGTCTGGTTCCATCAGGGCAAAGCCGTGTGGTCTCTCCGCTGGCTCCCCGAGCTTCTCGGATTCTGCCATCTTGTCTTTTCCATGACTCATCACCTCTGAGACTAACTCCCAACAACTGGGGAAGATAGCTTCTCATCTTCATGAGGGAAATATTGTGATATTTCCCAGAAGTCTCAGGAGAAAGCCATGCCCACATAGAGGCCTCATTGGCTACTCAATGGCTATCTCCAGATTAACAGGCTAGACTCCATCCCTACATTTCAATCATAAAATTAACATAAGCACAGGGCTGCCACAACATGATATAAATTAGAGAGTTCTGAGTTCTTCAGAGGATTTAAGAGATTAAGAGAAAAGGATTAAAGAGATGCAAACATTGCTTTTAAAAGGGTATGGACTGTATGAAATATATCAAACAATTGTTTCATATCTTATATTTTCATTTGAGTATATTTTATGTGAATATAAATATTTCAATAGCATAAATAAAGTAAAAGTAATTTTCTTTGATATAAATATCAATATCTTTTAGACTTGCCCTTGTATGTACATACACATATTCTAATCAATTACAAATCAAACAACTAATTTTTATGGATAAAAAAAAGAATCGTGATTGTGTTAGACTAAGTTGACTAGAGAAATAACTCCAGAGATACTCATATATGTGTAACAAAGAACTTTGTATATCAAAAAGCAATTGTATAAGTATAAAATATAACTATAAGAAAACATCACAATCTAGTCCAGATCAAGTCTATAAGTCTGATATTAGCCCATACGTCTGCTATAGTCCATAAATCTCTCTTTAAACTCACTCAGCTATATGCAATGATGCAAAATGAAGGAAGATCATAGGCTGGTGGGTGTGAAGTCTTGTGGATCCAATGGCGGTGGAAACATCTCAGCACTGGCACAGGTCTCCACATTGCTCCTCCACCTCTCTGAGTGTGGCTCTTCAACAGACCTACTACATTATTGAGATATATTTCAAACATGAATAGCAGTATCTGATCTTACCTGGAATGTCCCCTCATTTCCTTGGCAAGACAGTAAAGGCCCCTGCCAAAAATATTACTACCAGGAAAATGAGATAAGCAACAAGTTAAGGGCCAAGGACCATGCCAAATCTGCCTTGAAACAGGTTGCTTGGGAGTTACTCTATGCATTGTAAGAAAGGATGTGGACCGGTTTTCACTTCTGTGATTAGGTTAAAACCAAAGTGAAAAAGCTTGTCTTTCCATCTACCTTGTTTGTCTAAGCTACTGAAGGTGTCAGTCAACGGCCTGACACAACCAGCAGTTATTCACTTTTTAGCTTTACAAGTACTGATTTCATGCTTTGTGTTCACATATTGGGGAATGGAAGACACGTAATATTATTAGAGGTTCTGACCACTCAGCTACAAATGTTTACCAATCTGCTTGGCAATATATTCAGCTACAAGTAACCTGGGGTCTAGAATAGCTAATTTTACTCTATAAATATTTTTTTAGTGTCCTCTGCTGGAGATAATAGACTAACCTTTCCAAAGTTCTTGTGCTCTCTCCTCTATCCTTTTCACATTTAAGGACTCTTAATCTACACAATTAGATTTTGACTTTTGGGGGTCATGTGCTTATATCAATTTCATGATTAAGATGTAGGGGTGGAGTCTAGCCTGTTAATCTGGAGATAGCCATTGAGTAGCCAATGAGGCCTCTGTGTAGGCTTGGCTTTCTCCTGAAACTTCTGGGAAATCTCGTGGTATTTCCCTGGTGGAGATGAGAAGTCATTCCCTAGTTGTTGGGAGTTAGTCTCTGAGACGATGAACTATGGACAAGACAAGATGGCAGTGTCTGAGGAGCTGGAGGGGCCAGAGGAGAAATCACATGGTCTTACCCTGATGGAACCAGACCTGTGAAGCTGGAGAAGTCACGTGGAAACCCCTACCAGTGCTAAGTTGCTTCTACTATCACTGGATGCTGTTGATAGACCCTGAGTCCTGGAAGTGAGGAGCCATGGGGAGACCCTTGCTGGTGACTGGATTCTGTACCCACTGGCCTGTGACTCCATGCGTTGGAAGGAGACTTTGTAGACTGGTATCAGGCATATGGGCTAATATCAAACTTATGACTTTGAACTGAACTGTGTTGGGATGCTTTCTCAATGCTCCATTCCTATTGTATCCTTACCCTTATATTCATATGTGTGTCTATAAATTTGTTTCTTTAGTCTGCCCATACTAACACATGCCTCCCTGGTCAATGTTAGGTTTATTCAAGATTATATCTGATTCCTCTCATCTATTTCTTTTATATTCACTTTCTCTACAACTCATATTGACACTACGTATTCACTCCATTTTGCCACCTTTTAGTCCCGTCTAAGCTGAGCTGAGTTTCCATGTATCTGAATTAAGTCAGTCAACAATTCAAAATGAAAGTAATGGTTAAACCTTTCATCACCTTCTCTGATAATGTAATCAAGAAACTAACCAGAAGTAAATGCCCACTACTTATTGTTCCATATTTTTTTCTAATGGAATAGTGCATATTAATGGCCCAATGGATTAATGGTCCGTATGGGATTCACCTCAGTTCCATGAGCATGCTTAATAAACAAACAAATGTGGTAGAAAGAGAAATCTAGAGAAAATAAAAGGAAGTAAAAAATATATTTTGTCCTGAGTCAAAGAAAGGAAAAAAATGAATCTTGAAATTTTCCTTTCTCTCTAGGGAGGTTTTGGCAAAAACACCTTAGAAAAACTTATGCAAAAGCCCTCAATTAAGAAGCCTCTGAATGGAGGCAGCTATGTATGAATACTTGGTTCTTGGGGGCATCTGAATCCTTGACTGTAATGCACTGGGCTGGGTACCAAGCCTGTTGTAAGGAGACCAGCTTTCTCCAGATGTCTGCCAGGTAAAGGCTTTGTATTGCCAATGACTTGGTCTTGAAAAATCACACATAGGCTTGTGGCTAAGAGCCCAAATCCTAATTCCAAGGTTTACATTTAGTACTATCGCACCTGCCTAGTGTCAAATCTTCTGCAGATGATGCTCCATTTCAGTACCGTGTGCAATCAATGGTGAGGTCTCATTTCCTGTCTCTATGACTTCAGAGTCTCTGCCATCAGTTTATATTCTCAACTAGAACAGCCTCTGCCATGCTCATTTTAAATGAAGTTAGGCAGGGGGAACTGTGTAGCTCTCTATTCTAATCAGGGACCATTCCCTAAGCATCTGAAATTTATCTATAGAGCCAATATGTGGAAGTAAGCTTTATTATTCTTCTTTTTTTTTTTGGGGGGGGGCGCATCACTGCTCTCCGGTGGTGGGAGTAGAAGGCCCAGCCCCACTGCTGGAATTGAACCTCCGTCCCAGTGGGCCGCAGTCCCGCGCACAACCACTACGCCACCGGGGCTCAGCCCGTATTGTTCTTCTTTAAGTAAAAATAACATGCATACATCGATGAAATATTATGTGGATATTTTGCTAAGGTATCTACAAATTAGAAGGGAAAATCCCACTGCCATGAAGTCTCTTCAGAATCATAATGACTGTAGGGTTAGAATTACCCCTGTGAGTTTCCAAGATGACCAGTCTTTTTAAGGTATAAAACCAATAGCATTTGCCATAAGCTTTTCTAAGACTTACTTCAATAAGTGATATGCAAATTTTATACATTTTCCATCAAAGAAAATAATATAGGCATATACTGGAGAGCAAATAAATCTAGATTTTGGTATAAAAATGGATTGAAACTTGAATCAATGCTTTTTCTTTTAAATGATAAGCCCATATTAATGTCTCATGAGAAATTATAGTGAATTATACAGTATGACTCCTCTCTCCATAGTCTTTGTATCTCCTACAAAACAACAGAAATATACCCATGTATATGGGGAATATATACTTTTTTCTTAATAGGTCTGACAAACAGAAAGTGAGGGAGAAAAGTCAAAGGATTATATGAATACTTTGTGACAAAAGCCTTGGAATTTAAAAATGAGTATTGATCAATTTTGCATTCATACTGGGTATAAAATGAGCCATCTTAGAAGGAGAAAGGTTTGGGATGATATGGATCTCACTATGATAATTTTTAAAAAGGGGTATGTTTTTTGGATGTGGGCAAGAGGATCAGCAATACAAAGCTAAGCACCAAGAGGCAGGGCAGAGCCAGAGTAGGACAGAGGCAGAGCAGTGGTCTTCCCTGAAGTAAACCTGAGTTCCTGATGACAGACAGGAAGCCCACAGATGGAGAGAATACATCCGTGTGTACCTTGGCGCTGGGCATTACAGCCAGAGTGTAAGCTGCTTTAGGGCATTTATAAACAGCCCTTAAAGAGCAGAGGGAAGCCAGCAAGCCAGGACAAGAGGCCTGTCTGCAGCCATGGATGAGAAACTGTACTGATAAAATAACAATATCCCAAGCATTTGGGGTCCTGAATATTAACCTCTTTGATAAGCCCCAAAGTAATGACCTTGTCTGTGAGTTTTTTGTAGCTGTTGTAATCAGTCAGCAAACCCAGAAGAGGACTTGAGAGTTCCATGGGTGAGAGAAGTGGTACTTGAATGGGGAAGGAAGCACAGAGGGTGAAAATACGACTGATCTTAGCCTCCTAGGGACTGACCAATGCCTCTCACAGATGCTGACTTTTCTCCTGCTTGAGAATTCAGAGAAGCAAAGTACTAGCCTCAAATTCATATTTCTCCCTCTGTATTAACACTTACATTATAGCGCAGCACTGGACCTTTTCCTCACAAGGCAGTTTCTAGGTTACTATAGGTTGCACTATTCTCTGATTTCCATTATGCTGGCACCAGTTACTGATTTTATTTTTATATGCTAAATTAATTAGAGGTACTTATATTGTAGCATATAGTAGATCTCATTATGAATGAAATCCATTCTTGTGTGTCTTTAAATGTGTCTTTAAGTGTGTCTGAATAGGTGTATATGCTTTTTCATTCAATTTAATGTAGTGAATGAAAAGACTCCAAGTATTTTTTATGACTTAAGGCTGCATGTGCCATAAATGAAGTTTACAGTGATGAAGAATTTATTGAGTAAGGGAAAGGGGTGGTTCAATCTTTTCAACATGAGGGCAAATTTAGATAGAATGAATAGCAGTAGTGATTATTTGTAAGGAACACATTTGTAACTAGGGACTTAATGAAATTCTATTGTGTCTTTCTAATGAAATATTGAAATGTATTTTCTGTATGTGTTTATCTTAACTATTCACTAAAGAAAATTTGAGTAGCTATGCCAGAGAAATTTCATTGCTTTCTATACTGTTCTACCTGAATTTGGGCACAAGTATAATTTTTATGGCAAAGCACAAGCAAATATCAATAACTTCTGCCTTCATAGACCATGAGACAATTAAAAATTACATAGCACAATACTCTATCATGTACCAAATTTCTCTATAAATATTTATAAATATTAAAAACATCAGAAAAGTCAAGATAATAAATAAGCAATTAAAAAAGCTTTTTTTTGTTTCGCAGCCTTCATGAGTTTGAGGCCAATTAGAAAATATTGTAAATATTATGTTTCTTTGTACTTTTATAAGCTTTTGAAAAAAGTCATATTGGTTGAGGCGCAATCTATAAATTATTAAGGGTTCATGAAAAAAGAAGAGAGAAGAAGGGAGGGGGAGTATGAGGAGCTGATACAACATGCTCAAGTAGAAAGAAAATGGTTTGAAAATGATGATGGTAATCAATGTACAAATGTACTTGACACAATGCATGTATATATGTATTATGAAAAAAGTTGTACAAGTCCCCAACCCTATATTACCATCACTTACACTATTCTCTGATTTCCTCTATGCTGTGACCAGATACTGATTTTATTTTTATATGTTAAATTATTTAGATAAAATGATTTACTAAAATTGAAAAGATAAAAAGAAAATATTTGTATTATTGCCTTTTTTACATGGGTAATACCCAGTGGTAAAAATAAATTGGTAAAAAAGTAGGAAAAAGTATTTCCTTTCAAATTGCAGTGCTACATACACTTCCAATGTTATATTTTTCAATTATTTTTCCTCAGAAGAATAAGAATTATTAGTTTTGCCAATGAACACTGATGATTGAAAATAATATCCTGCCATAAAATGATAAATAGTAAATGTGGATCAAATTTCTAAATAGATATATACATTACAGTCATACCTTAATTATTTTCATATTTATTTTCTAATTATTTCTTAATAATATATAATCAATCAAAAATCATTTTTAGAAAGAAGCACACTTGGTGGAAAGCATTTATATGTAATTTTCTCATAGCATATTATATTTTCTACAGGAATTTTTAGTGAAGGAATCGAATCTATGTAAAGAAAGATTTTTACTTCTTTATCAAGGAAACTGCAATCAAGGAAGTTTTGTGGAGAAATGGAGAAATGTTTTCTTTTACTTAAAAAAATCAAATAGTTTTATATACAAATATTCTCATTGTAATCTAGTTTTTATTTTTTATTACAGACGAGAATTTTGAAAATACATATGAAGGCCTATTTCTCTCAAAGACTCTCAATTCCAAGATTTAGCACTTCAGACTGTTGGATACACTGTGAAAGGAAGGATACCAACAGCACATGTGTGACTCTGAATGAACCTCAGGGAAAGTGTTGCACGAGTCTATATGAATGGAACTTCATCATTCATGTCTTTTTCACAATTCCCAATAAATTAACATACATAATTGCATTATTGAAATCTGCTGAGAAGTTAAAATATTTTATGATGATATTGAGAAAAGAGCTGCTTCAAGGAAAACAATTAACTCTTATTCTTAAAAGGGACAAAAAGGTACTCAAATATTCTAAGATGTCAGCTTGTGTTTTAGGATTTGCAGCTGATTTCTTTGAAAGGCAGTATATTGGAGATCTTGTGCTTGGGAGGTATGAGAGTTGTTGAAAAATGTTTCTTACCACATTGGTAAAAATAAAGTTTTGTTGAAGAAATGGCTTCTTGCCTGATACTAGAACAGATAGGAATTATCCAAATAAAGCCATGGCTATATATTTTCAAAAAACAAATGACCTTTCCATCTTTTAGACACCAATTGAGAAAATAGTTCAATGTCTCTACTTTCCCAGGAAATTCCCACACCTCAAAGACATGTCCATCTTCTGTTTCTACTGGTGCCTATATACTATGCTTTTTAAATCCTTTCTGTACCTGGCAGAATGAATTGGGCTGGCAGGAATATGCCTGCTGCTCTAAGGGAGAAAGATGGAGAAGGTAGCTTCCTTGAAGGGCTACACACTTGAAAACTCGAAAAGGTGGGGTCATGTGGGGTCCCTGTGAATCAGAATTCTCTCAACATCAGTGGATTTGTTTATCTGGTACAAATACAAAACACAGAGCAGAATAGAAGACAAAAATACACAGTAATGATGTAAATAAATGGAATGTTGATCACAATTAGATTTTTTCACATACGTACATCTGTCTCTAATGTAATCACTTCCTAGCTATGTTCATGGTTTTGTTTCATTTCTTTCTTCTTGTCTTCAAAATAATAGAGTATGTTCTATTTACAATCCTTCAGTGATTAAGATTCAATTATTCTGAAATGTGCTATCACAATATAACTATTTTGAAAAGTAATCTAACTTCAAAGGATGAAATTATTGTTTTCAGTAATATCATGCGTGATAGAATGCAATTCAAACTACATATATACAGACCAAGGATTTATATCCACATATCTTTAGATACAATATAGTTTATAATAATAAAACATCAAACTGAATATATGTGTATTATGTTCATTTACTTGAGATTTTCATATATTACTTTAAATGATAGATACTATAGTTTGCAGCTTAGAAATGGCACATAAACTTAAAAAATAGGAAGACATAACTTTAAATAGACTAGTAACAGATACATCCATGACGTTCTTTTCAAATTGTCACACTGTAGTGACTTGTGCGTTGCTGGGATGCTGGAAGATATGTCACTGGTATTTCAGATTGCAGGAGAGTCACCAAAAGCACACACATTTCAGCAAAACATTCAGGCTAAGACAGACCTGTAAAGGAAAGAGGCTGCCCACTCTGAGCAATTAGCCACTGAAAATATTTTAGACAACGTGGACACATTGCTAGATAATGGAAAAACTTATGAATAAAATCATACAGTTGTCTAGAAGATGAGTTTCTCAGAACAGAAGGCACTTAAAATATGACTGAAGAAGCACTTCCTTCCGGGAGCAGTTCCACAATGACTTCAATGGAGTAAAGCATGCAGGCATAATGCTTCTGGGACCTACATTTGCCAAGGATGCATGCTGTCAAGTGATAAGAAACAGCAGCAGACATCAATTAATAATTTCAATTTGGAAGGTACAATGGGGGAGGGCCAGTACTACATTCAATGGGTTCTCAGGAGCAGTTTGTGTGGTTAAAGAAAATAAGAGACAGATAGTAGAACACAGTGGCTCTTCCTGACTTGGGAATCAAGAAAGATAAAGCATTTTCAATGGATTTATATAATCTTATATAAATCTTATGTAATAGTATATAAAAGGCTTGCAAGTCTCCAGCAGGCACACACATAAAAGAGTGGGCAGGTAATAGAGTGTCAGCGGCTTAACGTTGTATATACCTGAATTGATGATAATATCAGAGAGAGATGTCAGAAGGAAGGTAGGAGCACTTTGGGTGGGATGGGCAAGGAAACTGATGACTCTTAAAATTGTGCTTCCACAACAATTGGATCCACAAGACTTTCCACACTCTGACCTGTGATCTTCCTGCTTTATATTCTGCTGAAAACCCAGGCGCAAGTAAAAGGTATCTTTTATCATACTTCTTTTATGAAGTGCAGTTGTGGGGACTTTTTTCAGTCTGGAAAATGTGTATTTGACTTCATCTCTATGTTCAAAATGTTGAGATCTTTCTCTAGCTAGAGCCAGTCTTCCAGGCTCTGGGGTTACAGGTCTAGATATTAGCCTATATAGACTCTCTTCCAGGTTCTCAGAGTTCCACATTTTCCCACTCTCTTTTATGTTTTAAATTCAAAAGGGCTACTCATGAGACATAACTGCTGAAGTTTTCCATAGAAGCAGTAGGTAACTGCAAAAACAAAAACAGAGACAATATATATAATGCAATGATATCAGAGCCTAAGCTCTGTGAAAAACTTTTTTTCCAGGCTTGGGATCAAACCTCTCCAGACAATCAACAATTGATGAATTGTGTCAGTGCTAGGGGATCTTTTTAACCCAACCTTAAATGTATTGAAAATCTCCTCTTTTAGTAACTTGGTATCTAATGAGATGTCTCCCTTAAAGTCCCCCAAATGGTTTCTAATTGAGAACCAATCATGTAAAGCTTCATTGTATGAGTAAGAGATTACACAAAAAATTTTAAGTCAGATTTTAACATCAATTGCTGCTTTAAGTCCATGATTTGATCTTGTAGCCACTGCACAGTTTGTTGCAGCTTGCCCACCTTTCTTTCCAACTGGTCATCCAACTCTGCCTGCGTGATCCAGAGTAGATGTAGGTCTGCACAAAATTTTTGGGTTTGATAGAATCTTGGGGCATCCCATTGGCAACAACAGCAATGATACAAATGGTTAGAAATTTCAGAAAGGCAACAGTTGACATTCTTAGGAATTGATGACATTCTTAGGTCTTTTTGATGTTTCTGATAATGTCTGCAACAGGAAAGAGGTCTGTAGGGTGCCCTGGCATCCCTCATCTCACCTGGTCAATTTCTCCTCCCTCCCTTAACCAAAAACCTCACTCTTTGCCAACAAGGAGTTTATTTACTTTCTCTTTCACCTAAAAAACACAAAGCAGATATCCTTTCTTATGGGCAGTTAGTAATCCAGATTACAAGAAAAAAAAACATAAAGCAAATAATATGTCTTATGGGCAGTTAGCAACCTGGGTTTCCAAATCTCATTGTCATTCTTCTACCATGTCTTATCAGGATCAGCTTTCTCTGTAGGTATAGTGTGGCAGTTATGTAATCTCCTGTCAAGCGAAGGAGTGGAGTCTAGCCTGTGTGTTAAGTTATAGCCAATGATGCCTCTGCGTGAGCATGGCCTTCTTTTGACATGTGTTACTTACTCCTTGGAGGAAGGACATACACTCTCTCTTCTATTCATGCCTGTTGACAAGACACATGCCACTATGCTGATGGCAGTCTGAGGCCTGGAGCTGGAGGAACCACGTTGAAATGCCGACGTTGAAATGCTTCCAATACAATTGGATCCACAAGAATTTCCACACACTGACCTGTGATCTTCCTACATTATATTTTATTTTCCTCAGTATGTTTTTGGGGGTAATAAAGGGGATTGCAGGCTTAATTCAACTGAACTGTCCTTTCAGGCTATATACACTATAGAATTTTAGCACTGTTCTACATCCTTTCTTGACTACCTTCTTCTATTCCCTCCATAGTGAAATCAACATCTGTAGCTATACACTTTGGCCATTGATTATGACTCATGACAGTGACCTCGGTTAATGACTCTATATGTTCTGGAAATTTCTTTCCTTCAATTATGTAGGGTTACTCCAGTTTTCTGTCAAGCTTTCTCATCTAGTATATTAGTCTAGGTAGACTAGAGAAACAAATTCATAGACATGAAAATGGATGTAATGGAAAAGTTTATAAACAAGAGGAATGGAACATTGAGAAAGCATCCCAACACAGCTCAGTTCAAAGTCATAAGTCCAATATTAGCCCATATGTCCAACACCAGTCTGTAAAGTTTTCTTCCGACTCACAAACTCACAGGACAGTGGGTGCTGAGTCCCAGCTCTGGAAGGGGTCCCCTCATGGCTCCTCGTTTCCAGGGCTCAGGGTCCATCAGCAGTATCCACTGGCAGCAGAAACATCTCTGGCTCCTTAGATGCTGCCATCTTGTCTCGTCAGTCCAGTGACTCCCAACAACTGGGGAAAATGGCCTCTCATCTCCACAAGGGAAATACTGCGAGACCTCACAAAATTCTGATGAGAAAGTCATGCCCACACAAAGGCCTGATTGGCTACTCAATGACTATCTCCAAATTGACAGGCTAGACTCCCCCCCTACATCTCAATCATGAGATTGACATAGGTAGATGGCCGCCACATCTAACTCATACTCACACAAGGAGATTTTAGTCTGTTTTGGTACATTTGAATAGCTCCAACAAGACTTTATACTAGACTGATGATCCTCTTTCTTTTCTTCTTCCATCTGCAGAGGTTCTAAATGTATTTTAACCTGTGCCCACAGAGACCAGCTCTGTACATATTCTCCCCATCCCTGTGAGCTTAAGTTTGTAGAACCTTTTCCAAAGTCCTTAGAACTAAAGTTCCTTCCTTAGAGAATCATGAATTGTACTTTTCACTACTACCTGTAGAAAGCCTTGCATCATTCTGTTTGTATTCAACAAATGGGTGAACATAATGCAATAAGTTTTAGACTTACTTTCAACTTGCCCCACCCTCTTAAATTTTACTAATTCCCCAACCAGATTCTCACTTCCAAATAATTTTCCCCAACTCACTTTAACTTTGGATAGTGGTGCTCTGGCATTTTGCAACATTTCTGTTCTACTCTTCATGGAGTTTTCCTTCAGGTCCCTGTTCAGTCACCACTTGTGGAATCCAGCCCCATAACTGAGCGGGTCCTTAGACGCAGATTGTGCAATTATAGAAGCAAAGAACAGTAGGTTATCAGGACACAGGGCCTCTTCCAAGTGTTGGGATCAAGAAAGATAATTCATTTCTTCAATCAGTATATATGTTCATGAGGCTTTAATGCCTTCTTCTGGCAGGGTGAGTCATCATCTTATCCTTGTTATAGCCCCGTTTTCCCCAGAGGAGGTACTAATTTAAGAATTGTAATTTGGGGGGAATTAAAGTACTAATTAAGCAGAACTAATAAAAACAGTATAGTAGTATATATTTTTAAAATTTAAAACATTCAAAGTAATCTGTGTTTGGTTGGGATCTAGGCTCTCCCTAGGAGCATTGCGGTTGGTGCTGACAAGAGAAAGGCGTGCTACTGCAGGAAAAAGGATACACCTAGGTGGTTTCAGGAGCTCTTCTAAAGGCACACAGGATGAGGACCAGGTGAGCAGTTGCAAACAGCACCCAAGGGTGGAGTGGTTCCACCTTGTCAGGTGTGTGCACTAGCCTAAGATAGAGTTATATGAGATACTACCTGTAAGCTGGAGTGTTGGAGTGGAGGGAGCAGAAATGAAGGTCTTGAGGGGTTTCCCAGGAATGAGCCAAATGGGATGATTCAGGATTAATCTTATGTCATTCAAGTGGTGGACTGCTCCCAGAGGACCCTGAGGAGGAGGAAGCAGAGCTGTAACTGTATAGGTTTGGAGCTTGTCCCTCAGGCTGGGACATTGGGGGGGGGGGGGAGTAAGGCTTCAGCTATCCCATAATAGAGTCTGTTTTTCACTCTTGCAGTCTAAATGTGGCATGACTGTGGATTTGTGTGTGAGAGGACTTGAGGCTGTGGGGATGTTCCTTGGCTAGCCAAAGACCGGAGGGACCATTTTTACAAGTTATTTGGAAAGGGAGGTTGTCATGTAGGTCATCCCCCGTCTTGAGCATAAGACTTGAAGGCTGGTTGAAGGATCAGAAGGGTGATCAGATATCCTAGGGACCAAGGCTTATGCCGTGTATGCTATATGGGAAGCATAGTGGTTACATAAATCTATCTTGAGTTGAGATGTTTGCGCAATGGAAAGAAGGGCTAGGCATCACACGAGTGCTCAAATCCTTTTCTTCTTTCCCTCTTCCCACTCTGATCATTCCTGAACTTCAGAAGGCTTGGGGTACAGATCTATTGAATCATTCTCCAAGATTGTTTGCATCTCACTTTCTCTTTCTTGGAGATTTCCTCTTTATTTTTGGGGAAGGAGTCACTCTCTGTGTGATCAATCAGCCATCTTGACCCAGAACCACTTCCTCCTACTAATTTTAATTTGTTTCCCTAATTATTTTATTTTATTTAACTTACTTAATGAAATTGGTTCATTTTATAACCAGTGGAAAGCCAATCCTCTATACCTATTTTCATTATTTGGTCTAATATTCATTAAATAAAATTATTAACTTTTTGTTGGTATGTATATATTACACAAAAGCAGTAACCTAAGTTTTCATTTTAAAATTCCTTTTGTGAATAGTATTTCAATTATGTTTTATAATGAGGAAATAAATTAATTCTAAAAACACTTAATATATTCTAGATTCTTAAACTGCTGTCTGATAAAATAAAATTCAGTAATGTATTCATTATATTAGCATTTGAGAAAATGCACATCTACTTCAATATCACTGCCCCAAGTTTTGTCATTTATTTGATCTTGTTTATGTAACACATTAAAGTTCTCTAAAACTGACATTCTTCAAATGAAAATTGATGCAATCTCACTACCCTCGAGAAAGTACAACTTCTTTATAATAATATTAGTACCACAAGCTTATCTTTCTAATTATCAAAGTTAATTTTAAAACTTTAAATAATTTAAAAATCAATTGATAAAATACATAAGGTGCCTACACATATTTCATCCAATCAAAATATTAACACAGGAGACAGATAAATATACCTTCAATCCAAAATAAAGGTATGGGGATTCTCAGAAAAGGATCTCATTCAAAGGTCCTAAATAGAGTGGGAGAAAAATATGGACTGGGAATTGAAACCTGAAGGCTGTGGCCCTTAGACATCCTTCATCTTTGAAATGAAACTCCTCTTCTTGCCAGAATAATCAACTTTTTAAGACAAATGATCAACTCAAGAATACATTTCAGAGAAAAAAGGAGTGAGGAGGAGTGAGAATAGTAAAGAGAGGAAATAAGTGTGGGTAAAAGATATTTCACTGAAAGAATTGCAATGAATGTGATGAAACAAAATGTACACAAATTGCTGGATGTTAAACTGATGATAAGTCTGTAAATCTTCATCCAATTACTACAACTAAGTTTTTAAAACATAGGCATTAAATTGGAATGGTGTAAAAAATAATAGGCATTTTCTACAGAAATCATAGACCTATATTAATATGTAATATGCAAACTGCTATAAAATAGCTTCCAATCCATCCCCATTTTAATCAATAACAGTCCAGCAGTTAATTATATTTCACTGGAGTCACTGAGAAGTACATTGCAGTCACACAATCATTGTATAGCATAATGATGATGACCCACACATCACAAATTTCCCATTTCCCACCCACTATTATAAAATGGTATGGGTGATAGAATGTCATAGTGTTTTCCAAGTTAATGTCATATCCTAAAGTCAAATTTTCTCCTGCCTTGTCAGTTTTTACCAATAGCAACAAATAAGACTGTCACTGTCTCACACAGATAAAAGCTTACATGCTGGTTTTGCATTTCATCACTGATTTATTAGTCATTTTACCTAGGGAAAAATGACCCTAATTGCTTACTAGATTCTCCCTTAATTGTTTTCCAGAGAAGTTGTTGTTAGTGCCTGGTAAATATTATAGTCAGCAGTATTGTGTATAGTTGCTTAGAATTTTTAAATTATATAAAAAGTTGTACATCACCATTAAGTATTCATTATCATCATCTATTTTTAAGGTGAAAAACAGGTACATAAAAGTCATAGTCAAAACACAGATTAGATTCAGTGAAGAATGAGAACTCAGGGAGTTAGGCTTGCTCTCCCTCGGATATTGATCTCCCAAGGCATTAGTTTATTCTTAGTCATCCAAGCAGTCCCCGTTCCTAGAGCCCCAATGTACAACAAAACAAAACACTGCTTGGTTCCTGCTACCCTCATAGTTTTTATTTTTAAGTCCATTGTTGTAGCCATTGTACCAATCTATCTCTTTGAGGGTTTTTCTCTTATTCACTGATCCATCCTGATTACATGTCCAAATATATAACCATTCAAGGAGTGTTTAGCTGCATTGTCAAAACACACTAATTTGTTCTGGCAGTCAACGGTATTTTCAACATTCTTTCCCAGCACAGTACATTCAAATACAGCAACATCACAGTACTGTTTCTTACTTAGGTCCAACTTTCACATGCATATGAGGTGACTTAAAATACTATGACTTGTCAGGCACACAGTCGTCCTCAAAGTGGCATCTTTAAGCATGAACAAGCTCTCGTGCAGAAGCAGCCCAATACAGCATCTGATTTCTGTGAACATTGATAGTAGACACAAGTACTTGGAAATATTTGATAAGTTCAGCCTTTTGCTCTATTTTTCACATTGCCTATTGACCTACTTTTAAGGATTTTTTTTTCTTTATATTGAGTTGCAATTCCTTATGAAGAAAGCCACATGTAATTTCCCTTGGAAATGCTTCATCAACCAAGTTTTTTTTTTATCTGCATATTGCAGATCATTAATAATTCTTCTTCTAATCCCAATGCCTCATTCGTTTCCCCCTCAAGTTATTTACTCAGCATACAGATACAATGAGCCTGGGGAAAGAACAGAACCCAGATGCATATTGTCTTGATTTTACCCAATTCAGTATCCCTTTGTCATATTTCAATAGCTGCCTTTTGATTTATGTACAGACTGCCTAGATTTGCAATGCTATCCATATTTTATTATGATCCAGAGTTGAATACCTTTGCATAGTCAATAAAATGTCAGTGCACATCTTTCTAGTGCTCTCTACTTTAGGCCAAGAGCCATCTGATATCAACCATGTCTCTCATTGCACCTCTTCTGAGTCCAGGCTGAATTTCAGGCAGTATTTTGTAGATGCCTCTCTGCAGCTGTGCTTGAATGCTTTTCAACAGATTTTGCTTTTCTGTGTTATTATTCATTAAGGCATTTAGGGTAGGTTAAATGAATAAACACGAAATGAAGTAAAATGTAGAGGTAGGTAAATGAACCTTATGAAATTTCAGTATGCCTTATAGAATATGTAGGCTAGAAGACAGTCAAAACTATTATAGAAATATAAAATATTTCCCTTAAATTCTTCCAATTTATAAATAAGAATTCACTTATTCCTTAACATGGAGGATTTAATCAAATCTGCAATTTCTACAGGAAAAGAAGAAAATTCTTTTTGTTTGTTTGCTTGTTTGTTTAAAGAGTAATATATTTTACCTAAGTGGGATTACAGGTTAGGGAAGGAAAGGAAACTAAAAGAAACTGTTGTTTTAGGAGATTTTTTAACCTCACTGGAAGAGGTGTGGAGAATCAATTATGTCCTTTTCAGAGGAAATAAGACTGGAAAATAACACAAGTTATTCACTGGCTTTATGCCATGAGAAGAAGGAAAATGATACAACTTTCTAGGAATATTCATTTGTAGAGTGGGTCTCTTCAGTGAAGGGCTATGCTCCAATGGTAAGCAGGGGAAAATAGTGTCAACTAAAATATAGAGATTTGGGTATTGGTGTTTTGGCCTGATACTGAGATTGGGTGGGACACCATCACTGCTTGTGGCAAATGTTAGCAGGCGAACACATTGGTGGTCCCAAAGGAAAGAACAATAACAAAGAAAACATAGAAATCATCTGTATGATAGTGTTCCTTTATATTTTATTTCATTCCTTTTTTTGTTTCAGGTTTTGTCAAGAGGCCAAGAAAAAGAGCAAAACACCAAAATGTCAAGGAAAACTAAATAGCAGATTTATGTCAAGAAATGCATTAAATGTATTTATATTGACTTATTTGTTTTCAACTGCTCAATAAGGGCTTTCCTCATTCACAGATTGAAAAACTCATGGTGATCAAGTTTTGATAGATACCCAAGTGCAAACACCTGCTATGTAAGTGGTAGGTTATGTTCAGTCCTCCAAATACTCTCTATTTCACAACTCGATGCCTGTGCTTTTGTTTTTCCATTGCAACAGAATAATTACAGTAATTTTGTATTGTACATAACCAAGACAGTATATCTAGATGTTTAAGTGTAAATGTCATTGGTATAGCTTGAATAACTCTATTAAAAGTCAGAGCATAGCATCCTACCTAAAACTTGCTTTAGAAATACAAATATTATTTGGCTTTTAGAGTCCAGGAAAAACATTTTTATTTATAGGACAATTTTACTGTTCAACACATCTTTTTAATGAGAACTCCATTCAGTAATCTTTTAATATATTGCCATCATTGGCTTAGGAACCACTGAAGAGAACCAAACACTAAGTGGTCCTGCAATGTGTGCTGGACAAAGAGTTTCATTTTGCATCCTAGCAATTGTCAGCATCAAGGATGTTCAAGCAATAATTAATGGACATATTTTGAGGTCATATTTACCTGAAAAAATTGCTTCAAGTTTTCAAAAAAAATCTGAGGATATATAGTAGAAAATTTAGAGATGGCCATAAAAAATTCGGAGGGAACAAACCAACCAAAGAGAAGGTGACAGATGGCACTTTATTGGGCATATTGAACAAGAGAAATGTTAATTTGCATTCTGAAAATAGGTAGCCAAATCATGTAAGTCCCATGATTAAGCCTTTGAGGTTAACTCTGATGAATTTTGGAATTCATATTACAAGTCTTGGGACAATGGAAGAAACACTTTAGGTAAAGATTAAAAATTGAACAAGAGGTGAAGAAAGCTGATGGTGTCGGCTATCAAAAGATATAGTGTCTCGGGTTTTAAAGGCTTGAGTAAACAAGCAGCCATCCAGCTCAGAAGCAATAAAGTCCACATGGAAGAAGCACACCAGCCTGTGTGACCAAGAGGTGTTGAAGGGAACCAGTGCCAGACATCAACGAACTAAAATTATATAATTACAAATGAGGGAGAGTGCATATTGGGGACCCAAAGCACATGAATAGGTGAAGCAACATCCTCTTATAGAGGGGTTAAAGGGAGGAGATGAGCCATTTAAGGTACAGTGTAGTAGCAATGAAACATGCAACATTCCTCTAGTTCTCAAATGCTTCCTCCCACCCACTATCATGATCCCAATTCTACCAGACAAATCCAGCTTGAACAGGGGGTGTACACTGGAGTCAGAAAAGTGGGGAATTTAGGATAGATGATCACTTAGGACTAAGGGTAGGAGTGGTAATATTGGGAGGGTGGAGGGATGGTGGAATAGAAAGGAGGAACCAATTTCAGGGATTTTCATATAACCTCCTCTCTGGGGGCACAGAGAACAGGGAATTGGATAAAGGGACACATTGGACAGTGTACAACATGAAAAAGTCATAACAATTTGTAAATTATTAACAGTTCACGGGGAAGGGGGAGGAAGGGAAATATGGGGAGCTGGTACTGGGAGCCTAAGTGGAGGGAGGATGTTTTGAGAGTGATGATGGCAACAAGTGTGCAAATGTAGCCTGCATATAATTGATGGATATATGGATCATGATGGGAGTTGTATGAGCCCCAAATTAAATAATTCTTTAAAAAAAGGTAGGGGGATGGGAAAGAGGAGCTTATACCAAGGGTGCGATTGGAAAATATTTGGAAATGAATATGGCAATATGTGCACAAATATGTTTGAAACAAATGATGTATTGAATGTTATAAGAACTGTAAGAGCCCCCAATAAAATCATTGGAAAATTAAAAAAAATAAAAAATTCAAATTCAAATTCAAAACAATTCAAAATCAAAAACAAAACAATGCACAAGAGAAGAAATAATTGGATTATAAAATTAAGATGTTCAAGAAATAAAGGAACATCAGCCAATTATTGGTAAGATTTCAAATGGATAAAAGTTGAAACAGAGGAAACTTCCTGTTAATTTTAACTTTGTACAGTAAAATAAACTCAGTGAACAAATAAATTTCTCTTTATAAGCCATGTAGTCAATCACTAATAATAAATGTCCCTATTGTTAAAGACCCAAAATAAATTTATTACTGCAAACAATTTAAATAATAGATGGTAAAGCCAAAATATTCCCCAAAACAACTTTAATAAAGACTTTTTTGCCAAAAGTGGACATTCTAATGTTGGCACATTCTCCAAATTCTCTTTGAATAAATCTTATTAGAGTATTCACAATTTATTTCTATAAAGTAGATGCTGTTTTATTTCAAAGGGGACTATTGAAGGATATAGAAAATTTTAATGATTTAGTAAAATGATGCCATAAATAACAATTGATTTTTGAGTCATGAAACAAATGGGTTTTTATTTTTAATATATTTCTCTAACCAATTGTAGTTATTTTAGGAAGTAATAAAATGCCAACTTCTTTCACATGGATCTTTATTTCTGACCATTTTCATCATAACTATCTTCAATCATTTCAGAGATAATAAACCATGAGTTGAGATTTAGATAGAAAATTGTCATCCACATCATTTAATTCACCTATTTCAAGTTAAAATTATCACTATTAAGTACACACAGCATTTTATTACTAGATTTGGCTAGGGGATATCATTGAATTCCTCAGTCCAGAAAATCAGCAATGAACAGTTCAATGCCACAGAGATCAAGCAGTTATCTAACCAGAGAAAGAATGGTTGGATCAATGGGGTTGAATTATGCAACTTAAGATATTGAAAATTCTGTCAGACAGCCTCTGGGCATTGGAAAAACTCAGTGTTGTTGGCATATTAATTTCAAGAGAGCAGCTAAGAATTCTAAATTCTTTATCTCAAAGTTTCATTCTAAAATCCACTAGTCCCAGATTAGACTTCAATAGTTTTTTTATTAAACAGCCAGCTTTTTAAAAATAAAGATGAAAACACAACCTGTACACATATACCTCCAATTTTTTTTAACTACATTGTTCTTTTCCAATAAACCATGAGTTGAGATTTAGATAGAAAATTGTCATTCACATCATTTAATTCACCTATTTCAAGTTAAAATCATCACTATTAAGTACACACAGCATTTTATTACTAGATTTGGCTAGGGGATATCATTGAATTCCTCAGTCCAGAAAATCAGCAATGAACAGTTCAATGCCACAGAGGTCAAGCAGTTAAAGGTGTAAAGACAATACTGTCAACTTTAAAGATATCCAAAAAAAACCCTAAACTTCTTAATGTAAAATCCAACTTTGTGTCTGATTTAAAACAGCATTCTTGTCCTTTCTTTTGTAATTTTCATAGTACAAATGAACAGAATTATTTGTATCCATGCAAGAAGCCATATTGTACTGACATCTAATTTCCTTCAATTATTTGATTTTCTAAAGCATACTCTTTCGTTTAGAAAATATTTTCAAAGTGTTTTTCTTATCGGACAAGTTCTTTTATGGGACATTAAATGGGAAGCTAATTTCTTATGCTCCTGTAACTTGCAAGTCTAAGTTCTCAGTAGCTTGGCACAATGCACAAAAAAGCAGGATTTAAGAATGTCAAAAGTCTAGAGGGCTTCCATTATTAATTTTCTCAAGCATTACTTTCTCGGTGATTGATTAAATTAGGTAAGGAGAAGATAAATAAGCAGTCAAAGATGATATAAGGTGGGAAATTTGTGTCTCAAAGTTTTTGTACTACAAAATTCATTATCATATTTATTTATACATAATTCCCTAACATGTATTATTAAAATAAAAATTAGAATACACAACAGAATTTCACACTCTTCACATGCTGTTCCAGTTCTTAATTAAATCACCTTTCTTGTGTCTGATTCTTCCAGAACCATGTTCTCAGTTATGTTTTATTTATTTTATATAGTCAAAAAATTTACACACAGAGAGTCCTGGATGATGAGAGTATTTTTCATGAACTTTCCTAACCAACCTGAATTTTATAGGCAATGGTTAAGCAGTTACCATGACCCAAGAAAGCCTCAAGTAATGTTAAAATATTAGCACATATTTGAAATACCCAAACTTGCAGAATTTAAAAAAAAAAACAGAAAATTAATAGAATTATGCTATAATAAAATAAAGTAAAAAGAAGCAAAGCCAAAAGATTCCTTTGCCAGTGATACGCAGTCTAGTAGAAAAGGGGGAAATTAATTGTTCATTCTGTCTGTCATTAAAATACTTGGTGCTACCAAGTTTCAGTTCAAACATCTTGTAGGAAAATCCTGTAAAATGGTAATTCTTTTATACAAAAAAGGTACTTTAAAAGCATTTAGGCATCATACCATTCATTCAGAAAATAGGAAACCTGTTAATAAAAAACATTTCAACTAAGCAGGAGGATACATCTTGTCTTTTAGTAATATGGATCAAAGTACTTTCATTTTTTAAAAGGCCATATTATAGAATCAGCAAATCCTTTCTGTTATCTCAAGCAAAAGATATACATGTCTTGGAATTTAATCAATAGGACCACAGCTGCAACATCTGTCACCCCATTGATCGCCAGGGTTGAATCGGCTGATCTGGCTGGCTAGGCCGGTGTCCCCTTCCTCCCTCCCTGCTCCATGTGCGTCCCTCCCGAAACTGCGTGCTCGGTTGAGGAGGATGATCTTCCCTGATAAAAGGAGGGCCGGCCTTCGGTCAAGGGTATACAAGTACCTCCAAACAGTCTCGAGGGCCATTTAAGAAGAGCTTTCTCAGCTAAAATGATTTACTCGGTGGCCTCAAAACCTGGGAGCGACAATGGCATCAGGGTTTTGGTTTCTATCTAAAAACTTGGTCACTGGCCAAATTCAGCAAGTGAGGTGAAGAGTATTCTTACTCTACGGAGGATTCTAAAGACAAATCTAGAGTTTGAACTATGACTAGGGGCTGAAGGGACCCTGGCGGTGCAGTGGATACAGTGGGGCTGTAATCCTCGTCTTTGTCAGATGGAAGCCACCAATCTCTCCACGGGAGAAAGAATAGGCTTTCTATTATCATAAACAGTTACATCCTCAGAAATCCAGAGATGGTCACTAATGAGTTAGCTTCGACTCCATGCCGGGGAACTTGGCTGCGTGAAGGGTTTCTGAATGCTAAAGATAATGTCCAGGAAACATAACGAAGTCTAGCTACCAATAAGGTTAGTCTTCGATGTTCTCTAAGGGCACCGTTAAAAAAATTAAGCAAATCAAAGGAAACTTTCTAAGATCTCACCCTGAACTAAGACTTATGGGAGTGCATGTCAACACTCTAATCCAAAGAGGAGTTGGGGAGGAAGGAAATCACACAGAAAGGGAAGAAAAGAAGGAAATAAAAGGCACCTGACACAAGGCTTCAAAATTAAAACAAAACAATATGAACTACTTATGTAAAGGAATTACTTTAATTTAGAATCAAATTTCCAGTCAAAGTGATAAAATGATAGTGGGTATCAAAGAAGCATTTTCCTGACAATTGTCTTACTGATATCTAGACTGTTACTGTGATAAAAACTAAGCAGTGAATTATTTTTACGCTATAATGAAAATGTGTAATAGTGTATGATTTGAAAATATAAAACTAAAGGAAGAGTGCATATTGTACAGTTCATAATGAAAAAGTTAGAAAGTAGGAAAAGTTATAAACAAATTATATATAAAAATTCAGGAGTGCAGAAATCTATAACCAAAAATAAAGTAGTAAATAGAAAGCATTTAAAAATATGGCAGAAATCTTAAAGACATCAGAAATCATTAAACATGTAAACATCTAGTCAAATAGCTGAGAAAAAATTCTCAACTTGGAAAAATATGAAATCTGACTAATGGTTGCTACAAATTGCACAAGCAGATAAAAAAGTTTTAAAAATACACAGTGGACAACTCTAGCACATCAATTGATCTATCAATTAATAATAAATTAATAAAATCTGCTATATGGCAAAAACAGAACCATAGGCAAGGGTACTGATAGCAATGAAGTAAAATATTACATAAACTATAGGAAGTGATTTTCCAAGAGGACACAATAATTGTGTTATTCTGGGTAGACTAGAGAAACAAATTTCATAGACACACATATGGATATAAGGAAAAGTTTTATATACAAGAGGAAAAGGACATTGAGCCCTTTCCAGTTCAAAGTCTTAAGTCCGACATTAATCCATATGCCCGAAACCAGTCTATAAAGTCTCCTTCAGACTCACAAAGTCACAGGTCAGTGGGTGCAGAATCCTGGCACTGGTTGGGGTCTCCACATGGCTCCTCGCTTCCAGGGCTCAGGGTCCATCAATAGCAGAAGCAACTCATCACTGGCAGAGGTCTCCATATGACCATCCCAGTTTCAGTAGTATGGCTCCATCAGGGCAAAGCAGTGTGGTCTCTCCGCCGGCTCCTCCAGCTTCTCGGATGCTGCTATCTTGTGTTGTCAGTGATTAATGGTCTGAAACTAACTCCCAACCACTGGGGAAGATAGCTAGCTTATCATCTTCAAGAGGGAAATATCATGAGATTTCCCAGACGTATCAGGAGAAAGCCATGCCCACACATTGGCTACTCAATGGCTATCTCCAGATTAACAGGCTAGACTCCACCCCTACATTTCAATCATAAAATTAACACAAACACATGACTGCCACAATAATTAAACTCTATGATGCTTTCACCTCTCCTTAAAAATTACGAATTAGTTACAAGGAGAAGAAACAATAATTACTCAACTGGTGATCAGTGACAAACATTACTGAAGTGTAGAGAGACATTTTTACTTCCAAATGTGGCATTTTCACAAGGAGAAGACAGCTTTCATCAGATACTCTGACCTGGAATGTATAACTTGAATTTACTTGTAAGAAAAATGATAAAAACTAAAATTATATTCTTCAAGTTTATCAGCAGCATAAAAGCAAAGACTGAATCCTTATAGATTAAAAGAAATACAGGAGACATTGCAGTTAACTGCAATGTATCCTATAGGTAAGGGATGCAAATATTACTGAATCATATAACAAAATGAAAATATGTGTAGTGTTTTAGATATAATTTCTCTATAATGTTGAAATTCAGTGATGTTTATGATTTAACTTGTTAAATAAGCAAAACTAGCTGAGATATAGACTCTTTAGAATTATTAAACTATTGTTGGAAGCTACTATATTTTGAATGGTTTCTTGCATAGCCTTATTTAACATAAACATAATTCTCCTTATATCAGCTATTAGGTTATATACATACTACCGAGTTCACCTCTAATCTATTATTGACTTTGCCACTAAAGTCGCAGGACTTCCTCATTTGCTGGCAATCAGATGTTTCTTTATTAAAAATGTTATATGGTTTTTTAACAGTTATAAAAAAAACTGCTTTGTAAAATGTATTTTTAAAAAGTCTTGAGTTGCCTCTGCTCTTCTTGGAAATTGGCAAGACTACTTACTATTAATATACTGCACTTGAATTCACTATGAGACAACCAATAAAAATTAGAGTAAACTAGCTATTTATGATTATATATCTTTATCAAAATTAATGTACATCTGCTTGAGGATATGAAGTGATTATTAGATTGCTTCTGGTGAAAATGAAAACAACAGTTTCCATTGTTTATTCCTCTTTGTTTTAAGAAATAAAACAATAGTATTCAAGTGAATATTATATTGAAGAAAAGTGTCTGATTGTATAACTAAAATAAAAATAACATTTCATTAGTATGTCTCCTAAGCACTTTTTAAAAAACTTACTCTTTTTAAAAATACTAGATCAACTTTATTCTAAAATTTCCTCATTCTGGACTTTGCTGATTGCATAATCAAGCTGTTGTTTAGCAAATTTCTCTGTTCCTTGAATTTGCTCCAAAATGGGTGCTAGACTTGAAGACTTGCTATTGATAGGTGCTTCAATTAGAATTCATAACAACTCTACAACGCAAGGACACACTTTCTGGTTCGCACAATCCTCTCAAGTATTATGTTTGAGAACATCCTAGAACTCATTGGCAATCTGTCTCACTGAAAGCTTTCTTTCTTTATGCTGATTCTCTACCAAAAATGGTGTCCTTTTCTGTGGAATGGTGCCTCCTAACTTGTCTAAAGCCCAAGGGGGTAAACTTCCCCACAAAAAAAAAACAGATTTTTTTTCAAAACTATCTAAAATTTTTGACAAAACAAACATACCACCTTCCAAGTGCTTCTGATTGCACATAATACATTTGTCAAATCTACAATTCCTTTCTTAGCAACATTTTTCAAACTCGTCTGTTTGGACAGCTGACTACATTCACCTTGGTTTTTACTTCACCTCTTCTACATCTTAATATCTTGGTCCCTTCAGGTCCCACTGCATTCATGCAAGCAAAAAGAATTCACATGGAGGGAGGTTAGGTGTGTAAGATGTGTGGGGCAAAAATTGACAAAGCGAGTGGCTGTGTGAGCAGGTGCATTGTCGTTGTGGAATCCAGTCCCCTGTCTGCCACAAATCAGGCCATTTTTGTCTCACACTATACAGTCTTTTTGGAACCTCTAAATACAAAGCTTGACTAACAGTGTGACTTGGCAGAACAAACTCTGATGTACTAAAGACTGACATTTTTATCCATTTAAGAAGTTGATGGAGGACCGGACGAGGTTTGTCATCAATTGACAATTTATCTTTTTTGAAATGAGAAAATCACTTGTACACTTGAGTTTTTCCCGTAGTGCTGACCCTGGAAGCAATATTCGATATCACAACAGTTTCTGTGGTATGTTTTCCTGAGCAGAAAAAAAAAATTTCACAGGTGTACGATGTTCTCATAAGTTGGTCATCACAAAAAATCAATGTTTGAGTGAAACTTTTTTTATGAAAAAAAATCACTGTGATCAAACAGAACTTTTCCTGGTGAGGCCACTGGAGACACTGACTCAGAGCGAGTAGATGCTCACCTAGATGGAAAAACGCATACTTTAAAAGCCTCATCCAAATCTGTCAATTGTTAAGGCCTCAAGGGGGAGCGGGGGAAATATGGATAGATGGTACCGAGGGACCCAGGTAGAAGGAAGATGTTTTTAGAATGATGATGTCAACAAATGTGCAAATATGTTCTGCATACAGTTGATGTACGTATTAATAGTGATAGGAGTTGTATGAGCCCCCAATAAAGAGATTGAAAAAACAACTGAGTGGGTGTCCCCCACCCCAACCCAGGTGGATTGACATGGGGATGGACAAGAGAAAATCTGGGAAGAGGAAGACAGCGGTCAGGGTAAGACATGAAAACCATAAGCTATCAGTTATCAAGGCGTCATGGAAGTGGGAGGGGAAGAGGGAGGAAGAAAAAAGAAACTGATAACAAGAGTTCAACTCAAAAGTAAATGATTAAAAAATAATGATGGTAGCATATGTACAAATATGCTTGAAACAACTGATAAGAACTGTGAGCTCTCAATAAAACTTTTTTTTAAAGGAAAAGAAAAAGCTCCCTCCAGAGAAATTTTTTCCTTTTAGGGGGAAGATGTACCTCCTCCTATCTGAGACAAAGTATCACCTGGTAACATTTCATCCCAAACAAAGCTGTTGGTTCCCCAGGAAACCAAAACAATGAGTCATGATGGTGTAATGTTTAGGAGTTGGGCTCCCACATTAGAAGCCGCAGACAAATCCGTGGGAGAGACACGGTTCTCTAGTCCCATAAAGAGTTATAGACTAGATACAGTTCCAGTTGTCTCCTGTTACTAGAAATTCACACCCACACAATTTGCAGTGAATTTGGCTTTGATAGGGTAGCTAAAATGATCAATGAAATGCATCAGTCATTTTCAGCCTTCCAGATTTTGTGTGCTATTGGCAATATCATGGCTTGTGTCAGACGCATCTTGGTTTAACAAGTAACATCTTTCTCTTTAAGACATTATTGGGCCCTTCTGCAACACTGTCCCAATTTCATGACCTTTGCTATCTTGATTGCTCTTTCTTTGAGCATTTCCGGGATAGTGAATTATTTAATGTGATTCTTCTAGCCAAAATCTCTGACATCAAATTGCCTTTTCCTGAATTGGCCTTTTAAGAGGGTGGGAGAAGATATGGACAGGATTCACCTCTGAGTAACTGTTAGCAGAATCTCCAGCATCATCTTGTTGTATATATAATGGGTCATCTGAGAAGCAGGGGTTGGGAACCTTCACACGAGTGTGAGCCATATGTGGAGCTGAAATCACTGGATGAAATTCAGCAACAATTTACTTGCATGTAGTACTAATGATATTTTTCCATAATTTGAGCGTCCTGTTGGTCATGTTTTCTTGGAATGCATACAAATTTGGATCTCTTCCAATCCGTTGGCCAAGGTATTATCTTTCAAATTTTATAAAGTGCTGAGCAAATGCTTCCAGTACTTGCTGAGCTTGTTAAGACATTTCATTTGGTATTCCATACATTTCTGGGGACTTGCTTTTAGCTAATGCTTTCAGTGCAGCTTGAACTTCTTCCTTTCACAGAATTGGTTCTTGACCATATGTTACCTATGTTACCTTGATCATATGCTCATCTTGAAATGGCTGAATATCAACTATATATTGTTGGTACAGTGACTGTATTCTTTCCATTTTCTTTTTTAACTGAATTTATTTAATATTTACAAATATAATTTTTTTGGAGGGGGCATCAGTGCCCTCTGGTGGTCGTGGGACAAATGTACTTTTAAAAGCTATTTGATTTTATTTTTAAGCAAAACAAATTATGAAAAGATAATTTTGTCAAAGTAGATGTGAATATTAAAGGAATACAATTTTAATTGCTTCAGATTTTGAAAAATAAGTGTGGAACAACTGGAGTATTTGAACTTTTGATGAAATTGTCACAGTTGTTAGGTACCGCTCTGCTGGTTCCAGCTCATAGCAATCCTGTACACAACCGAACAGACACATGTCCAATTGTGTGCCCTCCTCACGAGGGAGGTTCATACAACTCATATCATAATCCATACCTCAATTGAATCAGGCATATTTTTACATATGTTGCCCTCATTTTTTTCTAGATATTTACCTTCTATTGAGCCCTTGGTATTAGCTTTTTTTTTTTTCAACCATCTCCCCACCCCCATAATCCCCTGATAGATTGTACATTGCTATTATTTTCATCTCTCACCCTGGCCACTCTCCCCACCCTCCATGGTTTCTGTTGTTCTTCCCCCTGGAGAGGGATTTATGGTAATGTGTTGATCTTTGCCATCTGTTCCCCTTTTTGCCTTCCTCTCCCCCTCTTCCGATTACACTTCTGGTATCACTATTCCCACTCTTGTACCTGGACTCTCTGTATGCCTGAGCTCCCATCCCTTTCCATACCTGTGTACGTGTTTTGGACTAGCCTGAATTGGGAAACAGCACTGTGGTCATGATAGTGGGGGGTGAGGCAGCCTGAAGGAACCAGAGAAATACAGTGTGTTTCATCAGTGCTTTACTGTACCTTGGTGACTCATCCCCTCCCTGTGGGCCCCTGTTCTCTATCATTCAATGTTTTCCCCATAGATTCTTTCAATATGCAAGGCTTTAATATTTTTGAGTTCTTTCCATTTAAGATATATAAACATGTTCTTCCTTTTTTATTTTATAACACTAGTCTTTGAACATGTCAGGGTGTTCTTTCACATTTTGTTTCAGCAAGTTCATTTCATCAGCTCTTCCATTTGCCTGAGCTACTCTATGCTTAAAAGCAAGTTTCAGATTCCCTTCTGATAACTACTTTAATCTTTCATTTCTTTCTTGTTTTTTAAAGTGTCCTTTTACTTTCATGTATGATGTTATTAATATCATCAAGTCTTCTACTCAATATGCTAAATTGATGTTCAATGTGTCAAATTTATCCTTCAGATGCTCTTGAAATTTAGGGGATATATTAAAAGTCGTATTTTGTCTCTTATGAACTTGTTTTAATGATCTTATTCAGCTTTACCCTGACATTGCATATGAGAAAATGATAGTCTCTTCTACTGTTACTCCCAGCCCTTGCTCCAAAGAGAGTGAATTTGAACTTTTGCATCATGTTTTCTCACATATGCAATTTGATTTCTTTGTATTCCGTATGGAGAGATCCATATATACAGTCATTATTTGTATTTTTAAAGTGTTTGTTATAAATAGTCATGCAATATTCCTTCATATGTTCTCTAGCTTCATTTCTATCATCAACACCATATTGTCTACTGGTATTCCTTTCTCTTTGTTTCCAACTTTTGCATCTCAATTGCTAATGATTATCAATTCATTTTGATTGCATTCTTAATCAATTTCAGACAATAGATATTAGTATAGTTCTTCAATTTCTGCATCAATGGCAATGGTTATTTGTATGTAGAGTTTTATAATAGCTTTCTTGATTGGAATTGCTTGTATGTAGGTAGAATTATCATATCACAGATAGTGATTTTATTGTAAAAGATAGATATTGAAATATTTTTGATGATGAAAATGATGCATTCTTCTTGAATCGGTCTTTTTCATCTTGCTCACTGCTAGAATAATGATCTTTATGAATTCCATTTCATTTTTGACAACTTCCACTTTTCCTACATCATACCTAATCCATTCCAAATTATGACTATTAACACACATCCGCATCTGATTTTCCTCACTTTGTGCCATACTGCATCATTTAAAGGATCCTCAAGGATCTACTCCTGCAGGTCTGAGTACACCCACATCATTATGGTGGACTCTACTTTGAGAAGGCAACTCTTCCTCCTACATTTTAAATGCCTTCCAATATGATAGGCGTATCTTCTGGCAAATATCCCTGAAAATGATCTACCCATTTTGTTAGGTTTTCAGTATATAAAAATGCTTTGATACTATCCACAGGTTTTCAGTGGGGAATTTCTCAGAATTGGATAGACTATTCCTTATTCACAGTCTGTTTTTTGACTGGAAGCTCCACTGAACCCTGTTCCCTTTGGGTGACATTGCTGGCATTTGAAATACCTATATCACACCTCTCAACATCACAACATTGCATAAGCCACCCCACAATGACAACTGACAGATAGGTGATTGTGTTAGTCCGGGTAGACTAGAGGAACAAATTTCATAGACACACATATGGGTATAAGGAAAAGGTTTATATACAAGAGAAACAGGACATTGAGAAAACATCCTAGCCCAGTCCAGGTCAAAGTCATAAGTCCGACATTAACCCGAAATCAGTCTAAAAAGTCTCCTTCCAACTCATGAAGTCACAGGTCCATGGGTGCAGAATCCCGGCACTGACGGGGTCTCTACATGGCTCCTCACTTCCAGGGCTCAGGGTTCATCAACAGCATCCAGTGGTGGCAGAAGCAACTCATCTCTGGCAGGGGTCTCCAAATGGCCTGATGGAGGTCTGGCTCCATCAGGGCAAAACTGCGTGCCTTCTCTGGCTCCTCTGATGCTGCCATCTGGTCTTCTCCGTGATTAATCATCTCTGAGACTAACTCCCAACAACTGAGGAAGATAGCTTCTCATCTTCACGAGGGAAATATTGCAAGATTTCCCAGACATATCAGGAGAAAGCCATGCCCACACAGAGGCCTCATTGGTTACTCAATGGCTATCTCCCGATTAAAGGGACTCCACCCCTACATTCCAATCATAAAATTAACTTAAGCACATGACTTCCACAGTGGTGGCTTATGAAAGATACTGGATGGTATTTGTAAAGATATTGCAGTGTTCAAACAGTCATGACTTTACTGATTCCATCTCTGTGAAGCATCATTTTACATGCATGCAAAACATGGATTTTTTCTCTGTATTCATAGTTATATTTGCAAACTTTGTCTATTTGTAATTTCATTCACTCATTCATTCTTTTTTTCTTTGCTTATGTCTATGTCATATCTAGAGCTGTGTCTATAAATTGGGAAGTAAATATTTGGTTGTTTCAATTTTCTGTGATACAGATACCTACTGATAATCATTACTTAGTTTTATTATTTGCCTCTCCCCCCCAAAAAGCAGGCTCTATTAAAATGCATTGAGTTTTATTCCATTGAAGATTTAAAAAATGACAATTGCATATGTATCTTCTGTTGTGTACTGAATAAACTCCCAATGTGACACAGCCAGAAGTCATGCACCATTACAATCTTCTTGCATCCATCCTGTCAGTGCAAACTTCCTTCATGACCTTCTGTAAGTTTATCCCTGTATATTGTGGCAGTTTGTCTATCAGTCATTACTATTAATCAAGAGCTTACTGTGAGCTAAGACAAATTTTTTTTCTAGGACCTGAAGGTAGAGTAAAGGAAAAAAAAACATTGAGTCTATGTATTCTAAATACTATTATGTAAGAAAAAGAAGTAGACAATTATTTTATTTGATTAAATCTGCTGAGTGGAGATGAGAAGATATTTTGTAGCGTGAAAATACATTTTATAAAATATGGCCTCTTTGCCTGTCCATTTTATTTATTTATTTATTTATTTTTTGTTTTTTGTTTTTTTTTGTTTTTTGGCATCACTGCTCTCAGGTGGTGGGAGTAGGAGGCCCAGCCCCACTGCTGGAATTGAACCTCCGTCCCAGTGGGCCACAGTCCTGCGCACAACCACCTGTCCATTTTAATGGACCTTGCACTAGTCTTATGAGAGTAAGAGACTGTGCTCAAACAGTCAGTATGGGCATTGAAGGGAAAGAAATAAAATGATGGCTAATTAGGTCCAATTCCCAATCTCTCATAATTTATGCTAATAATTTTAAGGCCAAAAATGAATGGTGAATTCAGGACTGTAATGTTGAGCATAAATATATATATTCACCACTTTGAAAAATGCTTAAATATTGATAATGTTTGAAGTCATATGACTTTGCTACATATAATTTTTAAAAAATATGCAAAATTTTAATAAAATATGCATATAATTCAAATTAAATGTGCAAAATAATCATCTCTAAAATGAGTACAAATGTATTTGTATTCAAAACTTGTGAATTAGATACATTTCCACACATAGAAAAGGGATGTCTTTTTTTTTCTTTGTTCTTCATTTAGAATGTATCCTAAACTCCACAGGAATCTACTCTTTGAAAGACAGAAAGAGGCAAAATGAGAAAATCAGTGGGGCCTGAAGTTAAGATTTTGTCACCTAGATGATCAGGAAGAAAGCTTAATCAGCATACGCTGAAAATTTTAGAAAAGTTCTGTTCACAAGTATTTAATCAGAGAACATGGGCCTTTGTTATCCTTTGAAGATAAAAATCTTCCACATTATATGTGTATGATCTATCAAGTCAAATGTCAAATATCTTCTTTTCATTAGTCATACAAGGCAGTGAGTAAATGGCACAGGTTTGGGTGCCTTAAAAACACCTACATTCTGATTCTTTATGTATGGCAGCTGTTTCATAATTATAGGCAAGTTATTTGTTTCCATATGCTTCAGTTACATCATGTATAAGTTGAAACCTAAATTATTGTGTGCATTTTTTGTAGTAAATGTTAAAAAGTTACAAAAATACCTAGCTAACACTGTTTTTGTTAGGTGCAATTCAATTATTCTACATCTTGTCTCGTATGGACAACAGAACAAAAATTATCTGATGTGGTGATATTCTCACATTGATAGTTACATTTGAGTCTGTTTTTTCCTTCACTGTGTCGAATCAATTCATCCAGACTTTCCTCATTTTCTTTCTTTTTACATTTTTTTTCATTTTCTTTCTTTCATTTAAAAATCAAATACTTTTATTGGGGGCTCTTATATCTTACAATCCATACACTCATCCAGTAAGTCAACTACATTTGCACATATGCTGTCATCATCCTTTTCATAGCATTCTTTTCCCACTTGAGCCCATGATATCAGCTCCCCACTGTCCCCGTCTCTCTCTCTCTCTCTCTTATCTTCCCTCCCTCAGGACGCCTTGATAAGATTATAGATTATTATTTTCCTGTTTAACACCATCCTCTGTCACTCCTCACCCACTTTTCCATTGTTGGTGCCCCTAGGAGGGGTTACAGTTGATCCTTGTGTTTGATTCCTTCTTTCTCCGTCCACCATTTTCTAATCCTCCTGGTATCTCTACTCCCACTGTTGGTCCTAAGGGTTTCATCTATCCTGGATTCCCTGTGCTGAGGGTTCTGTAACAGTGTGCATGTTCTGGTCTAATTCAATTTGTAAGATAGAATTCAGGTCATGAAAGTGTTTGGGAAATAAGTACCAAAGGATGAGAGAAAAGTGTGCTTCATCAGTGCTATACCTACCGCACACTGACTGGTTTATTTCTTCCCTGTGAACTGTTTGTGAGGGATATACAACTGTCTACAGATGAGCATTGGGTCTACGCTTCATCCACATACATTCCCAATTCACATGGCTATGATTTTGCTCTGGGTCTTAGGTTCCAGACACTTGATCCTATTGACACCTCATGATTACACAGTCTGATATGCTCCTTCCATGCATGCTTTGTTTTTTCTCAGCTAGATGGCTGTTTTTTTTATCTTCAAGCTTCTAAGATCCCAGACCCTATATTTTTAAGGCTTTTTTTACCATATTTGCTTATTCACTCATTTTGTCTTTAACTATCATGCTTGTAAGATGAGCATCACAGATAGAACAAAGTGTTCTTGTGTTGAGGGAGTATTTGAATCTTGGCCCCATGTCCATCTGCAAACTTAATTCTGAACATATAGATATAAGTACATAGTTCTGTTCCATATCATTATATATATTTACATATGTACATGTCTATATTTAGACCTTTATAAATATCTTTTGCCTCCTGGTTTTTTCCTTATACTTTCCTCTTGTCTCATCATCATGTTTGGCCTTCATTACGGTTTAGTAATTCCTTGCTGCTACATTGCCCTTGATTGTCTCCCTAGGCATCCTAAGCCCTTCTCTCCAATGATTTTAGTTCACTTATTGTTCCCTTGTCCCTGGATTGATTTCCCCAACCCCTTCCTTTCTCCCACTCCTCCTTCTTCTTTATCCCCCACCCCCCAGAGGCATTGGTTCCATTCTTTTTATCTCTGAATTATTTATCCAGCCTATCTTATCTAGATAAATATACAGATACACTAATAAGCACACACACACAAAAAAACAGGCAAAGCCAAATAAAACAACAATGGAAGTTAAGATGAACAATATAGCAACAATGAAAACAACAACAAAAAGAAAGCAACTAACAAAATGAAAAAGCCTATAAATAGTTCGAGTTCTGTTTGTTGGCCTCTACGAATTTTTCCCAATTGAGTCTGATGAGGGGCCACACTCTGTCTCCAGTCTATTTTTGGTATTCCCCAGGGATTTCATCACTTTGCTCCCCTTGCTGTTCTGTTGCATCCCCTTAGTGTTTGGCCCCCGAATTGTGCACAATTCCCATAGTGTGTCTCCAGTGTTGTTGCCCACAGGGCTATGGTTTAGTGATGGATGTTGTCTCTCTTGGTGAGGCTCGTCCTATGGACTTCTCTGTGTGTGTCCTGCTTTGAGCAGGAATATAATTCTCAAGGCTAGGAGGGCCAGAATGTCCTCCCCTCTTTCTCTATCCCTTTTTGTTGTTTCTACCATATGCTGTAATCAAAAAAGTCCCTCTCCCCAAGCTGTAGCCCTAGTGCTGTTGTCTAAAGTACATTATTCTGGGGGGAAGGGAGTTCTCAGTTGGGATTAGCGTTGGACCCATAGACCTCTCTATTCCCTGCTATGTGCTGGTATATTTTATTCATGTCTTGGTGCATGGGCAGGAAGCCTGGGCTCTCTCTCCCTCTCCTAGGGAGATATAAATAATACCCTTCCCTTGGGTGGGTTAGAACCCTGTTCCCCCTACCCATGTCTTTTTTTCTCTTTCTTTCCCCCTTCTATTAATTGGCTTCCATATAATGCTAAGTGAAGTAATCCAAGCACAAAAGGACAAGTACAACATGAGTCCACTGAGTAATCTTAAAAACAAAAAAAATGGGGCATAGGGGGAAATCTATTATACAAACACATGCCTGTGGTGAGGTCCAGCAATAATGACAGTGGCCAAACTCAATCCAGGGATACATACATCTTCCTCATTTTCACTGATCAGGGAAAGCGACTGATTTCTCCTGACAACATTTTCAGAGGACATGCCATGCAGTCGTTCCAGCCTGTGCACCTGTTGAGTCCGGAAGGGTCAGTGAACCTACCTTAGGCATGTGAAAGGAAATACAACTACTTGAGATGAAAAATCGGTAAAAGGAGTTTATTAACTAACTCGAGTTAGGGATTGTTACACTTTGCTGGACAAGAACAACTCAGTGACTTGTGAATTAAAGAGCATGTTTATTAAAGAGAAAGATAGAGAAAAACAAAGTAGGAAAAAGAAAAATATATACAGGTTGAGAGAGAGACCAAGTCCCATGCAGGGGTCTTCCTCAGAAAGAGGCAGGAGGAGGTGGCCCCGAATTTACAGGCTCAGATTTTTATTGGGCTGAATAAACAAAACTTATCTCGGTAGCTATGCAAACAAGTAACAGTTACAGAAGCAGAATTCTGCAATTAGCCTTACCACCAAGGCTATGCCGGGAGCACAGCATATGGGGCCTTTTGACACTTTACAGATGAGGGTTGAGACACTCAGGGAAGGGCAATGACAGGAGCTCAGAAACATCCCAGTCCTATGACAGATCTGGGGTGAGGCACTCAAGGACAGGCAGTTACTGGAACTCAGAAACACCATAGTTTTAAAATGGTTCTTGTGTGGCTAATAGTTTAGCCGTCTCCAACACACCATTCCGGGTGTACTTCATCCAAGACAGATGTGCTTGCTATTGAGGCAGTCCATGGTGCTTCCAGAAGTCTTTGCCAAAATTACAGTTAAATAACATTTTTCTCTCCTTCTGCCTTCATTAGTCATTGCCCATCTTTCACATGCACATTAGGTGACTTTAAATTTAAAGACCTTTGCCTTTAAATTGACATCTTTACTCTCATGCTTTAAAATGCTGTGGATTTCCCCAAATGTGAACCACCCAAGGATTTCTTAACTACTGCTATCATGAAAATTAATTATGGACCCAATTCATGAAATCCGTAAACAATGTCAACCATTTCTCCATATATCATGATATTGTCTATTGGATCAGATTATGTTGCAATTTACATTGAAGTCTGACATTCATGAGCAAATGCTTGAAGTCCCCTACATTTTAACTTTCCGCAAACAAGGCTTGTTATATGTATAGGTATGTCATAGATTTTTAATGAGCCTTCCTCCAACCAATGCTATTTCTTCTTCATATGATCCACCTACTTGAATTATTTGCTCATTATACAGAATAAAGGAATATGACAAAAATATACAACCTTGACAAGCACATTTTTTTTAAACCACACAATATCTCTCTGTTCTAGTGGAAGGACTTCTTTGTGTATAGTTTCTACATAAACACAAAGTATTCAGGAATTTCTATTCCTGGCAATGTTATTATCCTCACAGTTGAATGCCTTCTCACAATCAATCAAACACCACTAAACTACGTTCTGGCAATTTTTGCTTTCAGCCATGAATCCTCTGTTGGATGGATGCCCTTCTGTGTTAGACTGAGTTTTCTTGGGAAATCAATGCATGACACACACACAATCACAGGCTCACAAGTTCAGCATAAAGTGGACTTAATATCCACAGGAACATTTTACAACTCTGATACTTTGCAAGGTCAGTCGACTACATGGGCCACCAGCCCCAAACATGATACAATCAACCAAGGTAAGCAGTAAGGAGAGGGGCAAGAGAAATAGAGAGTATCCATAGCATCTCTCAAAATTAAACCACACCCCAAGGGGGTGTCATCAGGGAGACTGGATTGATAATTTGGACTCCACCCCTACTTTCACACAAGTACACCTTGTCATAAAATCTAACTATCATGCCTTCATCCCACATATTCTTCTGAATCTCGTTTGAATTTCTGGCAGTTCCCTGTCAATGTACTGCTGCAGCCATTTAAAAATTGCATTTAGTAAAAGTCTACTTGCATATGATGTTGATTTGTTATTTATTTTCATTCTTTAGAATGTTTGCAAATGTGGATCTTTTCCAGTCAGTTGACGAGGTAGCTCTCTTCCAAATATCTTGTAATGGATTAGTGAAAGTTTCTATCTCAGCTTTTCATTTGTTTTTCCTTCAATTCCTGGAGCCTTGTTTTTACTAAGGCCTTTCGTGTCACTTTCCCCCTTTGCTTAGCACCATTGACACTTTTACTCATACTACCCATGGAAGGATAAAATGTAGACAGTGACTGTGTGTTCCTTCCACCTTTTGACTCTGACTGTGCCTGCCATTCAACATTTGCCGTAGAGTCCTTTAATAGTGCTCATCAACTTCTGACTACTTTCCTCAGTTTTTTTACCTTAAAGTGTTGAGCGTTATCACCATAGGTATAGTTTCTCTACCGAAATTCGAATAGTAGATGAAACTAATATTTACATCAACAGTCAACAAAGATGTAGCTAAAGTAAAATAAGGATGGGGGTGGATGGCTTGTACATTGGCAGGGGGAAGAGCAGGGTAAATGGGAGCCATTGTCATGGAGGTCAGGAGAGGAAAGGATGTTTGTTAACTGATTGTGGTAGTAATTGTACAATATTGCTTGATGTAATTGAACTATTGAAGGATATGTGTCTTAACTACCAGTTTAAGAAAGTACAGTTTGGCGAAAGATTCCTAAACTTGTTTATCTAGATTAAAAGTAAAATCATAGAAACTATTTTTTAACATAGTCTGATGAAAAGCTCAGGTAATTTTATTGTCACAATATTTAAACAATTAGCTGTTAATCAAAAAGTGGGTGGTTTTGAACCAACTCATCAGTGAATTCCAAGAGAAAATTCTGGACATCAACTTCTGTATAGGTCACAGCACCTACTAGCTCCAAATTTTGATGTGACAGTTCTCCTTTTTTGCTGATGTCACTGTGAGTGACAGTGGACTCAAGGCCACTCAATTACAACAAAGCAAAGTTTTAACCCAAATTGCAAATTGGAGTGAAGAATTCAGTACTGATACCACAGTCTATAATACTTTTTATAAATGCTGCTTTTTATTTCATTGAAAAAAAATGTTCCTGCTATATGTTTCCTTGACAGAAACATTTATTTATTTTTTAGAAAGTCACAGTAGGATTTGCTAAAGTCACATACATAAGAAATTGAATGCCCTGATTAATACTTACCCTTCACCTTATCAGGAGTCCCTAGTTCTGAATGATGATCAGAATTCACAAAGAGAAAATAAGAGTTCAGAAAGGAAAACAAACAAAACAAGCATTTGTCTGTTTCCATGAAGATTATGCCTGCTCCAGAGATGAGAAGTGTTTGTTGTTTCAAAAAGTCTGATTAAATTCACCATATTAGAAGCAGGAAATGAGCTCTGAAAAGTGTTTGGTTAACAGTTTCTTGCATGCTTCCTTGCTTCTTTGTTTTTGAACATGTTCCTTTTAGGTCCCAAGTTTAACAGCTATACCTCTATAGACGTTTAAAAAACTTCAGTCGCCAGGTCTTGGGGAACACTGGTTCAATTCTCTTAGGCCTTTTGAAAATATTTTAATCGTAACTATGAAAATTGAAAGCCACCCTATTAAAATCTATGGTACGTTCAATGTTGTTTTATTTTAACATTTCACAATCGATCAAAATAGAACTGATTGCTGAAGTGCAGGTAGAGATAGTTTAGAAAACTCAGAATCCTCATGTCTTCTCTGAGCACAGCCTCCTTTGCCAATATAATAACTAAAATCAGTCTTCCTTAAAAGAAGGAATCAGGAAGAGATAATTATCAATCTTTCCTTCACTTGCTACCAACTTTTTTATGAATACACATGTGAAGAAGTCCTATTTAACTTTGGGGCCATGAGAGAAATTTTAAAACTTCATAGAAAAACTTCATTTTCAAGCTTTTAATTTCAATTTCATGTACTTTTGGACTCCCTCTTGTATAATATAAAGCTACCAAGTGCCTTAGCTGTGCAAGGAAAACCTTTTATAATAAATCTTCTCAGGAATCAGCTGTATCAAAAAGTTGCTTGAATGATAGAATAAACAATTTGATTAAATATAGAATATAAAATGTATTTGATGAGTGTCACACAAGACTAACTACTTTTTTTTAACTCTGGTTCCCACAACGTTTTCTATTTTATCATCTAGGTTCCATTTCTTGCAGTGGCCACACTGGACTCAGACAATATTCACAACTGTACAGTTTGTTGTGGAAGTTGACAAGTTTCAATTAAGTTAGAAATTTTCAGAATAGAGTTGTTCAGTCAGGATATGTTACACAATTCTTTCAGGGACAATGCCAAGGGACATGCCATTCTTCTGTAAGGCTTAACCTGAAGGCAGTCAACTCCTCCTTTCTAGGTTAGCCAACTCAGATCGCTAAATTGTGTCCACTCCACAAACCAGCATTCTGACCCAAAGCTCATGGCTCTGCTTGCTTTGTGGGCTGGGATGCTTACTACCTTCGCTCATGCTTTGGCTCCTAGTTCTGCTGCTGCTGCCCCTCTGCCATTCCTGTGCTATCAAAGCTAGCTCCTGGATCAAGGAGAGTCACTGCACAGTTATCCCCCAGTCCCAGGGATAAGCTCCATCCTGGCTTTTCATGGTAACAAAATCTCCACTCCTGCTTCCAGCATGACTAATTTTATACCCAGTAGGGTGGCAGCTACAATGACTCCTGTTAGCAAGTACTCACAACTAAGTCCGGTCTATCTTGCTTGACCTCCTCTGACACAAACCCATGCAAAAAATGTTGTTTGGTGTGAGTAAGAAAGACATTGCTAGAGGAACCATGAATAATTCAGTACACTGTAATATTTGAAAATCTTATTTGAAAATCTTCTTTTGAAATTCTCTTTAAAGAAAATTTTCTTTTGTTGAAAGATTTGAAAAGAAAAGTCAAATAAAATAGCTTTTCTGACATTATGTTTCAAGTTGGTGGAATTGAGAGAAGTTACGCATAATCAAGAAAAATGAGTACTAGAATTGCAGAAATGCCAATGCTTATGTGCCTGGAAAGTTTTTCCCAGATAATAAAAAGTATGATAAAGTTCCAAAATAAAAAAAAATTAATATTGAAAAAACAGTTAATAAAATAAAAGCAATGGTTGTGTTTGCAGATGTGCCACACTCTATATTCCTTATATTTTTAATAAGTTATGCAATCCTCACTACAATTTTATGTAGTGTATTAATATTTGAACTAAACATACATAAATTAATATACTTAGTGACTTAAGTACCTTAATCTGTAGTTAGTCTTTTAAGATAGTTGCAGTACACCATTCTTGATTTATTTCTTGCATAGCTAACTCCCACATAGATTTTGATTGTGTGTTATAATTGCAAAGACTCACATTAATCAGTATAAAACCAGAATAAGATCACTGAGACAGTCCAACTCTCCCTACCTAAATCCAATGTCATTGGTTGAACTCTAGTGACTTCTACTTTTCAATTTAATTATTATATTTTGGCTGCTTTACTGGGGATACTACATGAAAAGATGATGCATAAGGCTTCATGAGAAAGAGAAGCACATTTGGTCCCTTGGACAATTAAGTCCAGAAATAAAATAATCTGAGTTCTATACTAGGTAAGAACAAAGCCATTTTGAGCATTTTTGCCCCAACTATCATCATGTCGACCACACTACAGATAGTCAATCTATGGCAATGAAAAGGACCATCCACCAGTCTTACTCAGTGCACAGAATAATGAAAAGAGACAATACTTAATTTAAAGTAATAAGTTTGGAGATGGTCACTAAAATATCTTTATCTGGTTAACCAACCAATGAATTTCAGCAGCTTTCAAACAGAAATGAGAACCAGTCAATGTAACTTAAGGTCTTATGTTTTTAACCAGTAGAATATTCTGTTTTATGATAAACACATTGTAATTTCACACAGAAATGAAACAGAAATGACAGGTGCCAAAAATATCCCCAACAGTTAGCATCAAATTGTTATCCAGTAGCAGATACTTTCTTATCATAATTCACAACTGACATATATTCTCACATTTGTGCATATCTCTAAATGTTTCCGTGAATATTTTAATGTCCCTATTATGTGCTGAAGGAGCCTGGGGGCATAAGAGGATACTTCTTCAGATGGTAACTGAAAGATCAGCAATTCAAAACCATCAGTTTCTCTGTGCAGAAATATTTGTTTTTTCTACTCCTGCAAATATTTAAAGTCTTAGAAACCTTTAAAGGTAGCTCTATACTTTCCAATAAGGTTGAGATGAGTCAGAATAGACTGAATTGGACTGAGTTTGGCTTTGTTTTGAGTGTGTGTTTATCATAAAACATAATATTCTTGCTAACCGCAAGGTCTGTGGTTCAAATCCACAAGCAAAATTGAGAGAAAAAGATGAAACTATCTTTTTAAGATTTACAGTCTCTGAAACTCTGTAAGCTCGTCATGAGATAGAAATGACTCCATGTCAGTGAGGGTTATTGCCTGGGTTAGGAAACCAAAAAATAAAATAAAGTAAAGCAAACTAAAATAGAAAACTTGACTTCATGAAGAAAACACCAAAAATATGGATGCTTTAGCAAATTGTAAAGAAATTAGATTGTCCCTGACTATCCAAAAAAAGTGTCTGTAGTTTTAAAGATTTGTTTACAAACAAGCAGCTAAGTGAGATGTCAAATAAACCCACATGGAATCAACACACTAACATCCATGACCCAAGGATTATAAATTATGTCATCAAAATCTCTAGGAATAAATAGTATCAGAGCGTAAACTGTGATATTCTGGTATGCAGAAGTCTTTGAATGACAAAGAAGCCCAAAATACACTTGCAGGATGTACACCAGGAATAAGCTCCCCATGATTTCCCTTCAAACATAATTGAGGACTGGGAGTAATCTTAGGGTCAGACAGAAAGTACAAAAGGGATGACTATAGTAGATTAAAATGACAAATCTGGCTTGAATGGTTAAAACGTTGTCCTCAGGTCTTTTTTATACTTTCTTCCTGATCTTTTAATATATATATATATATATATATATATATATATATATATATATATATATATTCTGTCCTTTCTCCATGTCATGGTTTGACTGTGTTCTCTTTTGTCATTGTTAGTAATCTTCTTGATTCTCTGTTCCCTGGTTTCTATGTGTTTTTTTTTTCATATAAGAAGCCCAGGATGAATGTCTATTTAGAGACAATGACTAGAATAAGGGTTCTTGGGAGTACGTCAAGGGAGGTAGGATAATATGGACCTGATATCAGGAAAATTTTATTTCTCTTGATATGTTTGATATTTCAGAATACAAGAAGGGAGAAAAAGTTTGAAACTGATTGTGGTAAGGATTGTACAACCCTGCTTGACAAAATTGAATTATGAAATGGTATGATATTGGAGTACATCCTAATGGTTTCAAAGGGAAAAAAACAAACAAACTGAAAAAGAAACTGAAAAAGCAAAAGTCCCCAAGTCATTACAGGTCAGCTTTTTGTTCTAGAAAATCATTTGTTCCCCAGAAATAAACTTGCAATCTAACCTTCTAAAGAGCCTTTATCAATCCTACTTGCTATTCCTTTGAACATATTCAGTGGTTATCATGCACATAATTCTGCTGCGTCCAAGGTGACATTTAATATCAGTTTTGAAAAGGAATTACCTCGCTCCAATCATCACTGAGGAAATCCATGTACCAGCCAATGGTACAGGAACCAAGATCGAATGAAGTCATCAGGGATAAAAGGAGAAACATTAATCTTTGATTTTGTCTTCTTACCATCTCTTTCTTGTATGCTCTAAGTTCATATATTATAAAACTTAAAAATGACTGTGCAGGTGCTTAACCATGTAATTGTAGGTCAATTTTCAAATATATAATAATCATTACCATCCTTTACTTCTTGTCAAAACATAGTCTGACACAAAATAATAAAATAGAGTAGAGAGTTTCTCCCCAGGATACAATGAAAGCAATATTATAGTTGAATATAGCTCCTTTATGCATCTTTTAACACAGAGCAGGAATCAACTTCTCATCACGGACATGATGATATCAATGTTCAGAGAAGTGTTTGCCATTCTCAGTTAATATTGTACTGCTTCTTTTTCTTATATAAATCATTTTATTGGGGGCTTATACAATGATTATCACAATCTATACATGCATACATTCTGTCAAACACGTTTGTACACTTGCTGCCATCATCATTCTCAAAACATTTACTTTCTACTTGAGCCCTTGGCACCAGCTCCTCATTTTTCCCCACCTTCCCCACTCCCTCCTCATGAGCCCTTGATAATTTATAAATTATTATTTTGTCATATCTTACACTGCCCAACATCTCATCTTCACCCACTCCTCCACTGTCTGTCCTCCAGAGAGGAGGTTATATGTAGATCCTTATAATCAGCTCCCCCTTTCTACTCTACATTTCCTTCACCCTCCTGGTATTGCCACTCTCACTACTGGCCCTGAGGGATTTATCTATCCTGGATTCAGTGTATTTCCAGCTCCCCTCTGTACTAGTGTACAACTTCCAGTCTAGCCAGATATGTAAGATAGAATTGGGATCATGATAGTCATGTACTGCTACTTAAAATACATTTTCCTCTTGCAAGAAAGGTTACTATTTACATATTTGACTAGTTTAATGTGTTGGTAAATAAAGAGTAGTAGACCTACAGTTACTACCGATGAGAATATTGAAAGACATACTTGAATTGAAGCACACTGATCATCTTCATTTGTATTCTACCATTATCACAGTAACTGTGAAACTTATTTTCACCTCATAAATATTGAGCATTTATAGAGATTGCATCATTTCGACTTGGGCCATTTGACATATCCTGGGAAGACTTCAAGGAATGTTTCTCCATTGAGGGATTATAATTTCAGACCAAGAAAATTGATAGGAACTATAATGGCATGGAACCTGGTTACGTAGTGGTTATATATTGGACTGAGATCCTCATGGTCTATTGTTCAAAACCACCAGCTCCTTGGGAGAAGACTGGGCTTTGTACTCCCATAAATAGTGACAGTCTCAGAAACCCACAGGGAGTAACTGTGAGACAGCTTTGGCTCCATAGCAGGGAGTAGTAGGAACACATCATACTGTGAGTCTCAAGTTTTCATTGCTATCACCTGGTTTATAACCCCTTGGTAGATGTTTCAGATAAGGATTTCAACTTCTCTTGAAAAGTCTCTGAATTTTGAAGTAGCCAAAAGTTTTACCACTAATTTTCTACATTATAATTTCCTTTTGATAAACACACACACACATCTCTCACTGTCATTGTATCATAGCTACCCTAGAGGACAGGACAGAACTCTCCCTGTGGGGGTCCAATACAGGAATGAAAAATCCCCTGGCACCCCGCGGCCCCCCCCCCCATTTTTTTTTAAAGAAAATCCCATTTTCTTCCCTTGGTTTCAAAATGGTGATTTCCAAATGTTGACCTTTAGGGTCATAGCATTCTAATATTTCAGGAGAAAAATATGCATAGTAGAAAGCTCATGATACCACATTTTATCTGCAGGATGGATGGACAACTATCAAAATCTACATTCAGCCAAAACTGAGGTTAAATATTATCATGGAATCAATTTTTAAAGATGGGAATGATTATAAAGTACAGCCACATAGTAAGAAACAATATTAGAATTTTATTATTTAACAATGTTGCTACTACAATTTAAAAGTTGTATATATAATGTAATTAAAAGAATGAAAAAACCCACAAATTTTTAAAGTATTTGTGTGTGTGCATCAACATTATCACCTGGCAATTCTCTTGCAAACTCCATAATGAATATTCATTGAAAGGTCAATGGAAAAGCAAAACATGTTTGGGCCAGTACAACATCTATAGACCCCTTGATTATGATGGTGTTACTACTTCCTTCCTTTAAGTTTCTTTCCACTCAAATACAGCTGACCGAGATAAAGATTAAAAAAAAAAGTTAACTCTTCTTTAACTCCTAGCCTTTAAGGTTTTACCAATAGTGATGTTGCAATTTCACTTAAGCATTGTCTTATACTGAAGTTTTTGTGATCTTTTAGAAAATGTTTTATGAGTATTTTCAGAAACTGACTTGTTGCCTTCCATGTTTTATGTTTCTTATATTTTCCATGTACTTGTTGTTTCATATAATCACTTGATAAGATTTTGTTCTTAAACCCAAAATAAAAAAATGTTACTATCTGAATTTCCAATTACATCTTGGGACTTTTTGCATAAATACCAATTTAAACATCTTCCAGGAACAAAAGATAGGCGTACAAGAAGCACTTACACTCTCAAAGCTGACAGTTTGGGCACATTTCAGCAGATTTCAGTAAATGAAACATATCCTCTAAAGCAAGCAATGGTTGCTATTATTGAACACCTCTTGGAATATTTGCACTGGCATTCTATCTGTAAAGTGTAAAAATAAAATTTTCTTGAATTTTTACCCTCTTAGAGGTTCTAAATTGTCTTGCATGTCAAACATCTTGTTTATCGCCAAAGAAAAATGATAGAAGAAGCCTTTTATATCTTTGTTATGGCCAGTAATCATGAGATATGTGCTCTTCTAAACACAAAATTGAAATGTTTGAATAAAATATGGTAAGCCTGTTTTAGAATGCATATCTGTACCATGTTTGTCACATCTGTAATGCCACTGGGATGATGAAGTAGGCATGCTGTAATTTAGCTTTCAAAACATTGAGGCAGAAAGTAATTCCAAATTGAAACTTTTTTTTCCATGCACAATATCTCTGCTGATTCATATTTGCATAGTCCTATTTTCTGATGGAAATAGGACATAGCTGTCTACTCACATCCAGGATAATAAAGAAGTCATGTATCTTTGATTATACACCAGTTCCTCTAAAAATTTGTTGAAAAATATCCATTGTTCTTTAACTCCATTTCTTTTGGTATCAAATTTTGAAGCACCTTTGTATAATGAATGAATTAAAACCATCCCGATAGTGGTCTCTGGTAAGACGACCTAAATGAGCCCCACAGCCACACAGCAATGCTAAGAGAAAGCACCCACAGTACTCTTCCATTGGAACTGGCTTCCCAGGGTGTTTCTACAGAAAACAGCCTTCCTGGCTAGAGGTAGAGCCCATTTCGCACCAGAGAACAGTATGTTCCCGACCAGAAAAATAAGATAGTACTTTCTTCACAGGTAAAAATTAGGCAAGATTAACCCTCTTCCTCCCTTCCATTGAAGCATCCCCTTAATTCAAACTCTGGATTTCTTCTCAATGAGGACACAAGTACACTACGTGTTCAGCAGATGGTGTTTGGCAAGCATGATGAAGTGATGCAGAATTCATGCATCCTCCAATGCATGGAGAGAGAGAACAAACAGACAACCCCCCCGCAATTCAGTCCATTCTGACTCGTAGCAAGCCTGCAACTCCGCGCCCCACGATTTCCAGCACTGTGAGCCTCGAAGGCAGCCAACGGCCCCATCTTTCTCCGATGCAACACCGGGTGGATTCTAATCGCTGACCTTGCAGTGGGCAGTCCGATTGTCTCAGATCACTTAGATTCACTCCTAACTTCTCAACCGGATGTAGGAAAATGTGATCATAAACAAAGAGAAAATACAATGTGATCGGTAACCCTAATAGCTATCCTGGTGCAGAGATTGCTTGAGCACTTGGCACACTCAAGTGTGCACGTGAATAAGACAAGCACATAGACCATCTTTATGGCTGTACCCACAAGATGGAGAAATGTTTGACTTACTGAAGAGAGAAGGTAAAAAATAGCAAGTAACAGTATATTTTATGCATATCTTGCCTGAAGTTATTTATTGATCAAAATTTTGCAATAAAGAGCAAGCTATTAATATTAAAATGAAAGAATCTATGATAAGCTATTTTTGTTTTTCTTTTGAAAAAAACAAATAACTTTACTTAATTAAGAACTACAAAATGCCCCAGCAATTTTAATTCTAAACAGTCTCCAAAGACTTGAAAGGAGAGACTCAAAAAGAATATACCAATGTTCTCTACAGTAGTATTCTTCAAAATGAAAAAGTAGAAAGTATCTGGATAGTCATGAATATCAGCTGGATGAATAAACAAACTGCAGCACATATCCATAGTAGGATATTACTCAAAAGTAGGAGAAATATCCTGAGATATACTGCAGTATTGGTAGAGCTTGACCATACTACCCTGAGCGAAATGAATGAATTACAAAAGGACAAATATTTTATGACCTCATTTATATAAAACCAAAATAAAATTTGCAGCAACTAAAATTTATTAATGACTACCAGGGGTCACAGGGATGAACATTTTAGTAAATAGCATTGATGAAAGATAAAGTTAGTGATTATTGTTATCATTTTCAAAAAGTTGCATACATGCATAAAGTTGAATTAGCAAAAATTGTGTGCTAGAATTTGAAGATTTTTGAGGGAACAAAAAAGAAATATATGGCAAACTTGTTGCTTATATACAGCAAATCAATGTGATTTTTTTCTTGTTTGGAGAGTTAATTTTGATTAGTTTCATGGAAATTGCAAGTTAATTGACCAAAAATGTGTTTTGTATTTTTATTTTACCTCCTAGTTCTTTATGTACATGGGTTTTGAACTTGCAAGCAGTCTCCAACTTGATAATTGTTCCCTGTTAAAATGGACAACAGAGGAAGAAGATGGAATCTAGAATGTCAGTAGTGTGACTAATTGTCTCCATAAGCAATGGACTCTTTCACCAAAGAAACAAAAAACAAACTAACTGAATGGTAACCAACTACCATTATTAATTTTGATCAGAGTTTCCACAGCACAATTCTGTTCAAAAGTGATAAAAGTGTAAGTGATTTTCAAATGCTTATGTACACTAAATAAATCTGGAGACTATAAATTGCACCTGAAATGATTTCCCTGAGATAATCTTTAAAGATTAAGCTAAATATAGCTTCTGAAGTCAAATTCAACCAAATAACAGTAGAGTTAACTAATAAAATATATCTCTTTGAGTGTAACACACTTTTAAGACCTATCTGTATGGAATAAATTTAATGACAATAATGAATAATATGAGAATAATAAGAAAAAGGGGAGTGTGAGAAAGAGAAGTCTGTCCTCCATATCCCTAACTAGACATGTGTATATGGAACTGTCAAAGTGTTCAATGTTTTACTATGCAATTATGCAAAAAAAACCAAGAAATTTTCAAAAGTGAACAATGTTAAAAACTTATTTATGATAAGTATGAACAACAAAACATTTTACCTTTTTGTTTTACTTGTGATGATAAAAATAAGCAGAAATTCTGACTGTAGACATATAAGTACTAGATGTTTAAACTATTTTACATTGTGGCAGCAGTCTCTTGACAGAACTGCCAGAAATTCAAAATAGGCTCAAAGCGCACCTGAAAAGAGAATCAATGATGCCAGGTGAAGCTTTGCTTAAAGTAGAGAATACCAGAAAGATGCTTATCTCTTTTTATTGATTATGTGAAGACATTGCACTACATGGATCACAATAAATTATAGATAAGACAGAGAATCATAGAGTTTCATAACATTAAATTGTGCACATATAGAAACTGGATAGAGACCCACAGGCATTCATTCAATTAGAACACATGGATATGGACTGTATCAAGATAGGGATGTGTCAGGATTTATATTACACCATATTTATTGATTTTTATACTGAGAAAATGACATGAGAAGTTAAGCTACATGAGGAATACCATATCTGGATTTCATGAATACACTTTCATAATCTGCATTTTGCAAGTGACACAACTTTGCTTGCTGAAAGGAAAGAGAACTTGAAGTACTTGTTGATGAAAATCAGGATGTACAGTCACCACTATGAACTCATCCTCAATATAGAGAAAACAAAATTCTCACAACTGGAGCAAGAGGTACGATAATAATAAATGTAGAAAAGATTGAAGCTGTCAGGGACTTAATTTTACTTGAAACCACAATTTATCCTTATGAAGCAGTAGTCAAGAAATGAAATTCTGAATTGGATTGGGCAAATATGCCAGTTGTTTAGCATTTCTTCTTTTTTGTTATGTATTTGTTTACTGAAGCAATGAATGCAAGAAGGAGAGTGTAGTAGTTCATCAAAAGTATACACAATTTTATGAAATAAATAAATACATATTCTAAGCATAATTCCAACTAATAGTTTTTACAATTAAGGACAGAATGAATAGTACTACAGGCCTCTAGAATTTTCTGTTTAAAGAAAAATGTTTAAAAAGTGTAAGGAATGTAAATTTATGATTTCCACATTGCGTGGCTGCTCAGCCACACACTGTAGAGAGAAACCCCCTCCCCTGATTAAAATTGCTCTGGTAACAACTGGTTTACTAAAAAAATAGATATTTGTTCTACCAACCTGATGAGAAACTAATGAATATTCCTGTTAAGGATGGCAGCATGCAATATATATTACAACTCTATACAGGCATGACCAGAGCCCACATAACTGTACAGGTAGGTGGCACGATGGCAAATGGACAAAAAGTTGTCAAGGATTTCCGTTTGCTCAGATTCACAATCACTGCTCACCATTCACAATCATGAAAGCAGCCATTAAGATATCAAAAGACACGTTGCTTTGCATAAATCTGCTGCAAAGGATCTCTGTAGGATACTGAAAAGTAAAGATGTTCTTTTGAGGGAGGACTAAGGTGTACCTGACCCAAGTCATGGTATTTTCTACTGTTGCATATACTTGTGAAATTTGGACACTGAATAAAGAAGATTGAAGAAGAATTACGGCATTTGGATCGTGGGGTTGGTGATCACTGTTGAAAATACCGTGGATTGCTAAAAAGGCTAACTGAACTGTCTTAGAAGAAGAAAGTCCATAGCTCTCCTTAGATAAGGGATAGCTCCACTTCCTCTCCTGTGTTTCAGACATGTTGTAAGGCGAGATTAGTCCCTGAAGAAGGATATTGTGCTCATTAAAGTACTGGAGCAGCAAACTAGAGGAAGGTTCTCAATGAGATAAATTGACAGTGACTACAACAAGAGGCTCAAGAATAGGACAATTTGGGGGGGATGACTCAGGATAAAACAGTGTCATGCTGTGAATAGCATCGATATGAGTTAGAATTGACTCAATAGCACCAAACAACTATATATAATATATAATATGTAATTACAAATTATTATATGTTATATTACAGCCAAATCAATTAAGGTGCATTGTGGTGCTATAAAACTGCTGGTGAGCTTGAATATCTGATTGTGCTATAAATATCCCGATATACCCAGGACTTCTTATGACTTTATGGTATAGTTATATAATTTATACATTCACAAATATATATAGAAATATGTGACAAATATATTTCTACTTATATACATGCCATAATTACATCAACTTTGATTTTATATTTAAATGATATATGTCATATTTTTAAGTCTGCAAAGTCATTTTCAAATAATAGTCATCCCAAATGACAAAGTAGAAATATCTCATAATGTCTTCTTTTCTTGGTCTTTATGGGAACAGATCACTAGGTCTTTTTTCCACTGGAGACATTGGAAGATTTAGTCACCAACTTTCTTAATGCAAGGAATCACTTAGCTATTTCATTAGCAGGATTCTTCATAAATATATTATAAAGAGAACATGTGACTTAATTATATATTTCAGGGATATAATTATCCCAATTCTCATAAATGTTTATAAAATGCAGTCTAATGCTGTAACATTTCTAGTTCATTATATTTTTCAGAAATTATCATAATGGTTATTTAAGGAAGCTATAACATACTTAATAGTAAGGATGCATATTTATAGCATAATATATATCAAAAGAGTATAATAGCTCCCAATATCAAAAATTTGCTCACACAGTTGTAGAGGCAGTCAGGTTTATATTTTGAGTTTCAAAGTTGGGGGTCAAATTTTAGGTTGACAGCTTTTCCTGACTCCCATTGTTGTGGGATGCAATGAACAAAAGATCAACAGGAGGGGATAGGCTTGCTGGAAAGGTAAGTGATTCTAAGTTCGACAAGTAAAATTTATGACTGCAGAGGGGATGACATTTAAAGATGCAAGTCCAAAGAACTGGAAGTCAATGAGTCCTATGTAGGACCAACAAAAAAGCAATCAAATTGCCCACAGCATCTTCTTATGCTAGGTACAGCCCACGAAGAAGGGGGCATCCTTTTCATTGACTGTTTCAGAGGGGTGATTCACTTAAGGGTGCTGCATCCCAGCATTACTTTGTAGAACTCTTTGACTACTCTTAGCACATCCAATTATGGAAGTGATTACATTGTGCTAGATCTTAGGATGATGGGTTACTAGATTCCACTGTCAAACCTTGATAAGCCTGTCACAGTCAATTTGACACAAAAACCACTGAACTGTCACACTCCAGTAGAAGCGTATCTCACAAAGGTAATTGACTTCCTGAATGGTTCAGCAGAACAGACCTTCACCCGCAAATCTGTGCCATTCATTTATATACTCTTATGAACAATAAATATGCTTTTTGTTATTTATACTAGAAATAAGAGTTAAAATTTATTCCTACTAGTATATGCACAGTTTTTTTCTCAAGTAAAACATATTTAAGTATGTCCCTATGATCAAAGCATGAAGGCAAGCACATTATATAAATAACACTTATCATAGTATTCCTTCAAAAGAAAAGTCAATTTGAGAGAATCTTCTGAGCGAGATAAATGGTTTGGTTCGGTTGGCCAGTTCAGAAGGCATAGTAACTTTTTCTTTTTAAATTTTGAACTGGGTGATCTAAAAATATCTTCTCAAATGATGCGGTAGGATCACAATGACTTATTAAGAAGTTGCAAAAAATATTTAAAACTGAGTTATGAGAAAAAGATAGAAAATTTGTATTGTGGCTTTCTACTCCCTCCATCACAATGCACTTGCTTATTCTTCAAGGTAGCAAGGTTTATCCTATGAGAATTTCACTGGTAAACCTTGCCATATTTATCCTACAACAGTGGTTTGCAACCTTCCTACTGCCGCAACCCTTTAATACAGTTTCTCATGTTTTTGTGATCCCCCAACCATAAGATTATTCTCCTTGCTACTTCTTAACTGTAATTTTTCTACTGTCATAAATATGGGGGTCTCCATAAAAGGGTTGCTCAACCCCAAAGAAGTCAGGACCCACCACTTCAAAACCGCTGCCCTATAACCTTAATCTTGTAACTTCAGATTTATTTTTGTTCCCAAAAATCACTCTGATGCACTGATGTGGTTTTCAACATTTTCTGTATTTTTTGTTTTGTTTTGTTTGTTCATACTAGAATTTATCTCAGATGTGCTTTGTATTTGGAAGTCACTCTCTTAAATTTGTGTTATATATGTTTCTGGTTTTTGGTATGTGAACTCATGACTGATGAACCTACAGGTGCAAGTGGTATAAGGTTTCTACCAAGGTGGGGGTGGGGGTGGGTGGAATAGAGTGTTAGGGGAGGAAGTAAAAAGGAAGAATATGTCAAAGAGTCCAGAAAGAAATATAATGTTTGGAAAGTGATTGTGATAGCAACTGTACAACACTGCTTAATATGATTAAACTATAGGATTATACATGCATTAGCTCCCCATAAAATAAAATATAAATAAATAAATGAAGCTCAAAGAATATTTATAAGGATGTCATTTGTCATTGTACAAATCATACAGGATAGAAATCTTCAGGTAAGGGATTGAGGGATAAGAAAACCACTTTCAGGTGTTCATAAACCAAAATGAAAGATATATTGAGAAAATATCTTCACAGTTTTATATTTTTGTTTAATAAATATTTCTTTGATTTTGTAGCCATACATTTGGACCTTCTTTCTTATTACATTTTATCTCATTATTACATTACAGATACCCTTACCACAATTAATTTGCTCCCTCTACATATTTCCTATGGCAAAATTGTTAAGTTCTGTTTAATTCTCTTCCCTACCTATCAAGAAATTTTTAATATAATCTTATAACTTTGTTGTAAATGCAATCATGCTCATTTCCAAGGTGAATTTCATGTCTCCTCTAAAGCAGAAATTTATTTTCAGTGCAGTCTGAAGAGCCATTTAGACCTTAGGAGTTCCAATTGTTATTATTGTAAGCTCTTTGGCAACCTAAAATACAAAAGCAGATCAAATGAAGAAACTCATTTCTAACCACTCTATCCTGGAGTTCACAACACTGTCTGCAATATTAATCTTCAGAATTGTTAGCTATTTTAAGTAACATTTTACCACTTTCCAATACACTCAATGAAGTTTATTAGAACACACTAAATCATTCATTAAAGCAAGCCCTCTGCAACTTTTCTCAAGCTATATCAGTTAAAAAAATATGACATTCTTCCTCCAAACTGATTTTTGTAGACAATATAGTCAGACAAGTATAATGCACTACATGAAATAAATCCAAGGCATCGTGGGATTCCTAACTGTAGAACTCAGTTCACAATTTAAAGTCTAAGAAGACTTCTTGAAGGTAATAATACAAATATTGAAAATAAAGGAGAAATATCCACATGAAGGAAAAAAATGAATACGAAGGGCTGTATCTAGCAGATATCATTGAAATCTAACACATGTTACATTACTTCTTAATGTTCTCAACTCCCAAAACTGCTAATAACTTAACTCTTACTCCAGTGCTCTTAATGGCAATGGAAGAGAAAATTGCAATGATTATTATTGAACTCAGTCTAAATTTGTTGGGGAAAAATATACAGCATCATTTTACTTCTCACTTTTGTCATAACATCACAGTTTTACAGAAAAGTAAAAACATATCATATTTAAATATATGGGTCTTTCATGTACAAAAAAACCCCCACTCTCTTGACAGCATTTTTGGTGATTTTTAAGATGTATGGGACATTTAATAATTTGCCTAAATTTGAGAAATGAAAGGTAGAGAAAGTAAATGGGCTTTTGGTGTGGTTGCCAGGTCATGGAATCATCTATTCCCATCGCTAGATTTAAAGAAAAATAATTTCTGATCAATAGCAAAAGAACAAATTAGTTCTGCTAAGTCTTTTCGCCTAGTACCTCAAAATATACATAATGAAGTCTGTTGAATATTATTCGATGTTTAAATCATGATTACATTATTCATGTTCCACGTTTTGCAATTACACACTTTTCCTTCAAGTACAATATGCTTTTTAAATGATTTATAAATATGGGATCATGAAGTGAAGCATACGTGTGCTACATTTCGTCCTCTAGTGAAGTGAAACAAAGAACACTTGTACATGCTGTATCTGGAAAGAGATCTATATCTTAAAATTACATGCACAGATGTGGAAATAGTGCATCCAGTCTGGTGCAAGTCAGGCTTCTCAACTGACTCATGGCTGATGAATAGGAAGCAGAGGCAGCAGGGGCAACAGGTTAGTGGATGGTGAAGTCTGAAGTTGATAGAATGATTTCACCTACAGTCATTCTCTAAGGGCCCTTGGGATTGACAATTTACACCAAAGAGGTGTCATCAGGCTACAACCCAAATAATAGGTGGAGCTACCTGTAACCCTTAACCCTTACCCAGGAGTGTCTAGTTAACAGAATCCCTAGCTATCACACTTATTACATATACATTACATATACATACACACACATATATACATACACACACTATACAACCAATAGAAAAAGATATAATGTTAGGAAATCTTCCTTTCAGAGACATATGTGTATGATATTGAAAGTTAACTTTTACAACACTCAAATTTGCTACATTTAACCTAACATTTTTAAAAGGTCAACCAATGGTAATTAAATATAAACTATGAAAAATACATACATTTACTTTTATTTTTGCTATCGTTCTATGTTTGCTATTGTATAAGGTATGACTTTTGTTAGCATGTTCCAAGGGAAAAAATGCTTCAAACAAACATGAAAGTTAGTTTGTTTTTAAAACCCTCACTAATACTAGGAGAATATTTCCATATTAAATTATTCAAAATCAAACATAAATGCTAGTGATTTCAAAATTCATGTTTTCATACAAAAATTTGAAAGTGCAAATATTATAGTAATTAATTTATGCTTTAACATCTAAAGTTATAATATTATTGGGTTTCATCTGAGAATACCACAAAATCATTGAAGTCACTTCATATAATGCTATACAAGAATATGAAGAGAACATTTTCTGTTAAAAATAAAAAAAAAAAAAAGAACTTTTTAAAAGTTAAAAATTTCAAAAACAATTAAAAAAGTTAAAAAGTCAAAAATTTTACAAAAATATAAAAAAAGAAAAACTGATATTTTAATTGGTATTAAAATATTAAGAGTTTGCCAGTTGATTTGCTTCATTTTTCCCCACATAGTGCCACCATTTAATTGAAATTAGTATTGAGAACATATAAGCATAAGAAGCTAGCTCACCATCAATAAATCACATTATATACCCAGTGTTTCATGAAGTAACATATAAAACCACGAAAAATTTCAAGATAATTGTGGTAGCTAAATAATTTCATGTCAACTGGATAAGAAATGTAGAGGTGGAGTCTAGCCTGATAATGCTTCCTTGAAAGCGTGGTCCTCTTATGAGGATTCTGAGAAATTCTTCTCTTTCTGCCTTCATTTTCCTCTTGAAAACTCATGTGCAGACTTGCTGTGACCTGTAAGAAGTCCCTCTCTCGGCTTCACTTTCCTGTTGAAGAGCCAAACTCAGAGAGTGGGAGGAGCCACATGGAAACAGTGCTGAGATCCTTCCACCAACACTGGATTCACCAAACTTTGCACCCACTGGCCTGTGATCTTGCATTTCATATCATTGCATGTGCTGCATACATAGACATGCATTGGAATTTATAGAGTAGTATTGGACTTAGGGGCTGATCTGGACTGAGCTGGGATGTTTTCTTAATACACAATTTTTCTTTGATAGTAAGCTCTTTCTTATATATATGTGTGTCTGTGGATTTGTTTCTCAATTCAAGTAAACCTAGTCAAGTGTCTTAACTATATTATAGTGGGCACATATATCAATGATAGTCCCCAATGATCTTAAATATCAAATTTGTGCTGCAATTTAACAATGAAAAATTAGAAAGATGTATCGACTGACCCTTGTTCTCATTATTTTTATCTCTCATTTACAACTCAAACTCACTGCCATCTAGTAGATTTCAACTTACAATGATTTTATACAGCAGCATAGGTATCTGAACCTTTACCCCTTAGGTGACGAGGAAGCCTCATCTTTCTGCAGTAGAACAGTTCATGTGTCAATCTGCTGGCCTTGGGCTAGCAGCCCAGCATGTGACTCACTATGTCACCAGGGCACCACCATCTGCAATGAGCACAGGGAATCGTAGAGGAGCATACCACCCTTAGGGTGAAAACTTAGACAACGCACCCAGTATTCCGTCCTCAATAAGAGTGATTTAGACTCCCAAAAGTATCCGGGCAGATTTACAGAATTGTATTTCTCAATAGAATTCTAAGTACACATTAAAAGAAACACTTACACCATAAGTTTTCACTTCCAGACTACATCGCTCATGCATGTCTAATTAGGCTTCTGTTTCTTAATTTTAGCATATTTATCATTGCTGAGTGGGCTCTCATCACAGTTGTTCTTCCATTTGAGCCCATTGCTGCAGACAAATTGCCGAACCATCTTGTTCAGAGCTTTCTCTTGTTCGCTGTCCCTTCGTTTACCAAGCAAGCTGTCCTTCTAGAGGGACTCATCTCTTCTGAGAACGTGTCCAACATGAGATGATAGTTCTCCATCCTTTTCTCTAAAGAATATTCTGACTGTAATTTTATGAGGCTAGATCTGCTTGTTCTCTTGGCAGTCCATAGTGCTTTCAATATTCTTCACCAACACAAAATGCATTATCTTTGGTCTGCCTTACTCAATATCCAACACATGCTTTTGAGGCAATTGAAAAGATAAGGGTTCAGGTCAGGAACTCATTAGTCTTCAAAGTAACATCCTTGCTTTATAACACGCTAAAGAGAAAATGTGCAGCAAATTTGCAGAATGCAATGCATTGTTGGAGTTCTTGATTTCTGTTTTCATAAGCACTGGTTGTGCCTCCAAACAAGATGAAATCTTCAAAAATTCCAATATTTTCTGTTTATCATAATATTAGGTATTGGTCCAGTTGTGAGGATTTCTGTCTTCTTCACATTGAGTTGTAAGCATTCTGAAGGCAGCAGTTCTTGCTGCCATAAGCATGTGCTTCATTTCCTTCTCCCTTTCAGCAAGCATGGTTTTGGCATCTGTATTTCACTAAGTCTTTCTCCAATCCTGATGCCTCATTCTGAGGTCATATTCCTCATGTAATCCAGGTTATCTGATTACTTGCTAAGCATTCAGTTTGAGTAAATATGGTGTGAGGATATAATTCTGACACATACCTTTCTTGATTTTAAAACATGCAGCATTTCTTTGTTCTATTCCCACATCTGACTCTCTCCTCTTCATCCATGTATAGGTTTTGCATGAGCATAACTAAGTATTCTGAGATTTCTATTTTTCTCAAGGCTATTAAGAGCTTGTCATGACCCACAGAGTTGAGTGCCTTGGCATAGCCAATAAAACATTAAAAAAACATCTTGCTAGTAGTCTCTGCTTTCAGCCAAAATCCATCTGATTTCATCAACAATATTCATTGTTCCATGCCCTTTTCTATATCTAACCTGAACTCTAGCAAATCCCTGTCAATGTACTGCTGTAACCATTGTTGATGATCTTCAACAAAAAATTTACTTGCATGTGATATCAATGATATTGTTTTGTAATTTGAATTTTCTGTTATATCATCTTTCTTTGGAGTGGACACACATATGGATCTCTTGCAGTTGGTTAGCCAAGTAACTGTCTTCAAAATTTCCTGGCATATGTTAGTAAATTTTTTCAGTGCTTTAAAATATTGTGAAAACATTTCACTTGCTATTCCATCAATTCCTGGAGTCTTGGTTTTAGTTCATGGTTTCATGCAGCTTAGATTTTTTTTTCCCCTAAGAACAATGGTTTTAGTCTGTGCTACCCTTGAAATGGTTGATTGTCAATGAGTTATTTGGGTGCAGTGACTTTGTTTTGTTTCCGTTTTCTTTTGATCCTTTCTGCATCATACATAGAATATTTCAGTATTGCAACTCAAGTTGAACTTTTAATTAATTCCTTCAGTTCAAATTATACAGAATGCATTCTTACTTCAGAGTGTTCTCATTCTAGATCTTTGCACATTTCATTATAAAATGTTACTTTGTCTTTTTGAGCTCTCTTTTCAAAATTTCTGATCAGCTCTTTGACTTTATCACTTTCTTTAGCTATGCTATACATTTTGCTTTCTTCCTGTACATTTCTCTTGATTTTGGAAGCGCATCAAAAGTTCTCTTTACTGTTTAATTCATCACATCTGTTTTTAACATGTTCTTAAAATAACCTCCAGGGATAACATTACATTTCCATGTTAGCTTCCAAGCACTTGTTCTAATTGTCCTCAATTTTAACTTCAAGTTATATAAGAACAATTGATGGTTTGCTTTTTACTGAGCCTCTCGCCTGCATTGATTTATTTATTTTCCTTTTGAGTCACGATAGCAAACAATATGTTACTTTTGAATCAGTATAGCAAATGATGTATCTGTCAACATTTTTTTAAATTCATCTTATATTCACTCTTGCCTTCCAAAATTTTTCTTCTACTTTTTAAATGATCTATCAGTGTTTACGTGATTTTACAAGTTATCTCATTTTTAACGTAGAATGAATTCACATAGTAATAATTTTAATGACAGCTGTGAGAGAATGACAGTCATGGAAAATACTATACTAATATAAGGGAGTTCTAATAACACTTGATAGTTTTGAATATTGAGAATTCCCCTTGCATACCACACACACACAACTTTAAGAAAAAACATCTAAAATATATCTGAAGCAGATGCATATGTGTCAGCAAATATTACATTACAAATTGAGATTAAAAAAAAAGAAATCCCCTTTTGGGATGTTTCCCTGAAAATTAATAGATGTTAATGAATAATTACGAATCAGAGTAACATTGTTCCCTTTTGCTCTTTTTGTTGCCCAACAAATTATTTTAGATGATGAATTTTCAGATCTCAAACAATCCTACTGATAAATTTAAGTATTTTCTTTTACAAAACAAAATGCATTGGTGGAAACATGAATTGCATATCTCAGGATGAGACAAGCCTTCGCATAATTTAGAAAGAATCAGAAACTCTTTTTCTACATATTATTAATTATTTGCTCTGCCACACAATAAAACTCGACTATCAGGAACCAAAGGGAAATCTTTTTATATTTTAATTCTGAAAATCTTCCTCTGAATCAGATCTCAACTAGAACACTGCCCAGAAGCCCTGGTATGGATAACATAATTTTCTAAAGTAGCTCCTACCATTCTATTAGTCAATGGTTGCTTTCACATTTAAAGTTGACCTAGATATTTGCGAGAACCATAACAAGGCAAAGGAGGAGCTATATAGGGTATGTACATTAGTAATAATTAATTATATGCTTATTAAATCAGTACTACAGCTTTTGGGGGGTTTGTGCTGTTTATTTGAGACATAGGACTTAGAACTTGGTCTTCACTATTTTTCTTCATACAGTATCATGCGTGGACATTTTATTCTTTTCATTTTTCCAATAACTACTTCGAATGAAGTTCAGGGAGGTTGAGCAATTAATTCAATATCAAGTAGCTAATGACACAGAGAACTGCAATTCTAATACTGATAATATTGATGTCCTAGTTAATGTTCACAATCACTCTTCTATACTTCATGTATTCAGTATTTATGAAGCATCTATTATTTGACTATTTGCAGACCCTACTGAGTGATGAACATGGGAGATTCCATAGATAGTATCATGGATGTAGAATAGAAACAAATAAATGAATGAATGAATACACTTAAAATGAAAAAAATGGCCCCATAATGTTTGGTGCCAAGAATAAGGGAGGATGACAGGATAAGAGACAAGGGTCTATCTGAGTCCGGGAAGATCTTTATGAGAAAGGGGATTTTATGCTAAGATTGGAATGACAAATGTGTGCCAGAGGCAGAGAAAGATACTTAGTGTCAAGTACCTGAAACACGATTTAGATTCATCTGGATAATCACACACAGACCATGTGGCTGGAACACCATGAGGTAAGGAAGTAATAAAGGCAGACTGCTGGCTAAGATGTTTAGGTTCATCTCAAAACACCATAAGAAATACATAGTACTTTTAAGTAAGAGCACAAAACTCTAGTTAGGGTGTACAGAATAATTTTTTGGAAAGTAGATCATAAAGCATATGGCAAACAATCGTATTCATTCTGGAAATAGATAATAGCTAGACAAAGGTGTCAGTGGAAGAAACAGCAATAAAAAATAAATAGATAAATAAAAAAGAAGCTAGTAAAATCAAAGGGCTTATTCTATAGTTTTCCTACTGAATGGATACTTTAAAAATAATTTTTATATAACAATGAATCATGTATGAGATATTTATCCACTAATGAGTGGCTTCACAAATAGCTGTCCTATCATATTTACATTTAAGGTTACAGACATTCCTTAAAGGAATGTGACTTAATCAAATGACTTTATCATTTGGATGCCATCAATGATCCTATGAATAATAGCAGAAGCATAATTAAATAAAAATAAAACATTAATATCCTTATTATTGTAGGAGAAACGTGTTTTTAAAACTTATAGAAATATGTCTAATGACTAAATGCATTTTCAAAATATATTCTGGAATAATGTCATAGTATCTTATTTTAAAAATAGGATTTTGAAAGTCAGGGATTCTGAGGAACTGATACCAAGGACTCAAGGAGAAAGAAAATGAGGTGAGGGCAACAAATGTACAAATGCGCTTGACACACAATGGATTTATATGTGAATTTTGATGAATTGTATGAGGCCCAAACAAAATGATTATTTTTTATCCAGAAGTCTATGTTTTGATAAATGATTATTCTGTATATCTCATTGATAGAAATATTGTTCCTTGTTCCAGAATTTTCAGAGATCTAATTTCCTCTATAGTTGTGTACTGAGATTTAAATAAAATTATTTCCAAACAATTGAGCAAATATAACATTTAAATTAAGAAATTAACCTGTTTCATAAATCCTTGCAAAATTTCACCTGAGTCAGGGATATGATTTTACCCTACATATAAGACAAGACAGCCTATTACTATTTCATTGAAGGAAGACATGGGTTTCTAGATCCCAGATGAAATTCTATATTATATTGGAGAAAAATACATAAGCATAAAGTTTTCACCAGTTCAGATTGACCCTGGCACCAGTAAGATGCTCACTTTATATTGCTATTACTATTCTTTGGTATGCAAGTATCATATACAAGAAGCACTAAGTTTGAAAGACTCAGTTTCTATAATAAATGTGAAAAAAATCTGATTATTTATATCTGAAGATGACAATACTTCATCCCTCAAGTTTACTTCCTGCAAATATGACCCTAAAAAATGGTGATCAGGGTTTTGAATTATTGACTTATAAGCAAGAACAAATCTCAAGGTCTAAAATGAGTATATTTGCAAATTAAGCTCTGAAATTTAGTCTAAATGGAATACAAGTAAACCATTTTTAGATTAACATTTTTAGATCCCATATAATCAAAATCAAACTATAAGATTTCTAAAATTCTTTGCATCTCTACCAAGATTTGTGAAAATACAATTATTTTCTCATTATATAGTCTGGTTTCCCACTTTTTTAATAATAAATGTGAAGAAAATATGATATTTATACTTGGAGATGACATTACTTCATCCCTCAAGTTTGCTTCCTGAAAACATGGCCTTGAAAAATGACCCAGAAAAATGGTGATCAAGGCCTTGAGTTATTCACTGACTTAGCAAGAACAAGTCTCAAAGTCTAAAAAGAGTATATTTGTAAATAAAGGTCCAGAACTTAGTCTAACTGGAGTAAAAGTAAACTATTTTTAGATTAACACATTTAGATCCCACATAATTACAATTAAACTATAAAATTTCTAAGTATTTCTGTCTCTACCAAGATTTGAAGAATCATAACTATTTTCTCACTATCTAGATGGTTTCTTTTGAAGTTTCTCCAAATTAATTTCTCTGAAATGTAGTTCAAAAAATTTTCGTTTATTTTGCAAACCTTGTCATATTTCTAAAACTAATCTTGCAAAATATCTATGTTGTGTTATATATAGTTACATCCCTGGGTATATGTGATTTATTCGTCTAGATTTATA
>PVJH01012489.1:0-64617 GCA_004026705.1 Nesogale talazaci
TTTTTTTGGTGTATAAGTTATAAAAACTAGAATAAGTAGGTCAAAGGGTATAAGTATTTTCATGATTTTTGCTGTTATGCCATATTATGTTTCAAAATGTTTTTCTCCAATTAAAATGTGTGAGCATATGACCTTTAACTTAAGTTCTCAAAATATTGATATTTAAAGGCTAATTATTTATGTTTCTTTTACAGTGAAATCTCCATTGGTATTCTTGTTCATCTGTTAGTAACTTTGTTGTTTTAATCAGTGTTTAATTGATTTGGGGGAGTATTTTATATATGAACTCTGCAGTTTATAGAGAAAATTATTTTTTCAAGCACCGTGGCACAGTGGCTTAAGTTTTGTGCTACCAGTTGAAAAGCTGGTTGTTCAAGTTCACCAACATCATTGTGGGCGGAAGATGAGACATTTGGCTCCTGAAAAGATATACAGTTTTATTCTCTCTAATCAGGCTCCTATGAATAGGTATAATGACCTGATGGCAGTGATTATTTTCTAGAAACCAAGGACAATTACCAAACAAAGTTCTTTGATCCACTCATCACTACTCAACTAAGATTCCTTAAACAGAGCAGTCTCATTTCCAAACAGACTTACCTCAACAGGAATAGGAGTTAGGATCACAACACGTCTTTTGGGAGGGCACAATTAAAAAGCTATTGTGTTTTAAGTTATATATATATATATATATATATATATATATTTAAGTGATGTATTTTTTGTTTTTCTCTTTCCCCAATGATTTTATTGGGGGCTCTTACAGCTCTTATAACATTCAATATATCATTTGAATTAAGCATATTTGTGCACATGCTGCCATATTCATTTCTAAGTATATTCTACTTAAGCCGTTGGTATAAGCTCCTCTTTCCTCCTTTTTTAAAATAAATCATTTTATTGGGGACCCATTCAACTCCCATCATGATCCATACATACATCAATTGTATGTAAGCCTCATTTGCACATTTGTTGCCATTGTCACTCTCATAATATCCTCCCTCTATTTAAGTGATATTTACACAGAAATTTTGGATTTTATTTGGGTTCTATCAGTTTGTTCAGTGACATTTGTTATATATTTTCATAGTGCTTGAACATTCTATTTCTGTTCTGATTATTGTATTTCCATTATTCTAATTTCATCTCCATGCAGTCTCGTTTTTGTCTTAAAGTAATACTTGACCATTTGACCGAATATAGGTGATTTTTAAAGGACCACAGTATTTTCATGTGATATTCATTATTTTCTGAACCATTATGTTATTTTGCTATCAGGTGATCTCAAGAGTTAGTTTCATTTGAAGTTTTGAAGACTATTTCAAAATAATACCCTTGGAGATCCTCCATCTTAACTAGTTCAGTAAGTCTGTGTTTATTTGTTTCTTTCTTTTTAAAAATAAATTTGAGTTTCTTCCACATTTTTCTTATTATTTCGAAGTCCAACTTTTGTTGCCCTATTAGGACATTTGTTGATGGTAGCCAGGCACCACCTAGTTCTGGTCTCAGAGTAGGTGTGGCACAATTTTATAGATCCAGACCTGGCATCCATAACCTAAAAGCCACATGCAGCTCTTTTGTTGCATACATTTAGTTCTGAAGTAAATTTGAAAAATTAAAAAGGATATTATGCAAGCAATGGTAATTTAATTTATTTATAAAAGTGATTTCTGATTATTAAATAATTTTAAAATTGTTGTGAAGGCAGGATTGACTTTTCCATTTTGAACATTTGCCAACACTTGCTGTGTACTGTTTTTCTGTAGAATAATCTCTTGTGTGAATCTTTGCTTTCATTCTTTCCCTTTTCCTCCAGATGAGTTTTGAGCAAGTAGTTGTATCTTAGATGGGCACTCTCAAACTTTTAAGGCCGCAGACACTATTCACAGCACCAAGATGTAGAGCATAACTTTATGGACTATGCTACCTCAGGTTGACCAAGATGTCCCATGAAATTATTGTCCTAGTCTTTCAATTCCAGAAATCACATTTTATACAGTGTTCTGTTAGGTCTAGCAAGGATCTTTAATTGTGTCTACTATGTGTTTAATATATATGTGAGTATATGTGTGTGTTAGTCCGGGTAAACTAGAGAAACAAACTCATAGACATGCACATGGATATAAGGGTACAGTTTATATTCAAGAGGAATAGGACATTAAGAAAACTTCCCTACCCAGTGCAGCTCAAAGTCATAAGTCTGATATTATACCAGTCTATAATGTCTCCTTCCGACTCACGAACTCACAGGCCAGTGGGTGCCAGGTCCCAGCACTGGCAGGGGTCTCCCCATGGCGCCTCACTTCCAGGGCTCAGGGTCCATCAACAGCATCCAGTGGTGGTAGAAGCAACTCAGCACTGGCAGGGATCTCTCGCTTCAGAGGTCTGATTCCATCAGGGTAAGGCCTGATGGTGTGGTTTCTCCTCCATCTTCAGTTCCTCGGACACTGCCATCTTGTCTTGTGCATAATTCATCATCTCTGACACTAACTCCCAACAACTGGGGAGGTAGCTTCTCATTTCTATGAGGGAAATATCGTGAGAATTTCTAGAAGTCTCAGGAGAAAGCCAGGCCCACACAGAGACCTCATTGGCTACTCAATGGCTAGCTCCAGATTAACACGCTAAACTCCACCCCTACATCACAATCATGAAATTAACATAAGCACATGACCGCCACAATGTGTATGCAGTTGTATAGATATATATGTATATATAACTACATATACAGATATAAAATTATTTAAAGTCTTCATAAAAAGCTGTGTGTCTCTCTCTATATATATAGACTATTTTCAAAATTATATATGCCATAGAAGTATGAACAGGTCCTTTGTCATGTATACTTTTTAGTGTCAGTGTTGAACTTCATCAAACTGTATCTGTTCCCTAGCTTTGTGATACCTCTTCTACCACCAAAAGTCACAAGTATCTATAGTGCTTCCCCTCTTTTACTTTATTTACTTGAACATGTCATTTTATAGAAGTGAGAACATACGGTATTTGTGTGTGTATGTGTGTGGTTGACTTGTTCTACATGCAAGAAGGTACCCCCATAAAGCTTGTTTTGCTCTTCATGGAAAAGAGCTTTGGGAGCGCTACTTGGTGAGGATGGAGCAAGTGGCTCTCAGTCAGTGCTTCCATTGGTGCCACTTGGGAAGGTTCTCTCTGGTCACAGGGAACTTTTTTGTGAAAGCAGTTCCACTCGAATCTTGCTTTTTTTTTTTTTTTTGTGAAGGCTGATTTAAGAGAACAGCATGCAGCTGTGAAATTTTGTTTCTTGCTTGGGAAAAGTGCCACATAAACTTTTGTGATGTTTAACACAGTTTACAAAGTGCTATGGGAAAATTCAAGTATAGGAATGCTTTCTCGTTTCAAAAAAGGTGACATGTTGATTGATGACAGACCTCAAGCTGGATGTCTGTCATCTTCCCAAAGGCATGAAAATATCTACAAATTGTGTGCACTTGTGCTCAGAGAGTGATGATGGACCATTGAAAAAATGTGGAAGTTATCTGGACCATCTTGGAACTTGGTTCAGCAAAATTTAACAGAAGATTTGGGAATAAGAAAGGTCACTGCAAAATTTGTGCATCAGGTTCTGACTTCCCAGAAAAAGTGTCAAGTGGACACAAGCTGTGCTTTGAAAGAATAACTTCAAAGTTGTCCAGTCTTTTCCCCCTAGGTCATTACTGGTGACAAGACATGGTTCTGTACTTATCACCCCCAATGCAAACATCAATCAACCCAGTGACAGATGCCAGTGCCTCCTTGCCCAAAGAAGTTTATCAAGTGAAATCAAAGATTGAGATGATTCTCTCTCTCTTTTTTAATGTGAGGGGGATAATGCATTTGGAGTTCATTCGACCTGGTCAGATTGTTCATCAAGATTTCTATTTAGAGGTATAACAGTGTGGGACTAAAAGGGTCATTTGTAGCACACAGGACACTGGTTTTGCCACCACGACAATGCACCTGCTCATGTAGCCATCTCAGTGTGCCAGCGTTTCTGCAAAAAGCAGCACGCCCCTCTTGTCCCACACACTTTACATGACCTTGCTCCATGCAACTTGCTTTTATTTCTATGAATGAAGGAGGGATATGAAAGGACAGTGATTTGATGATGCAGAAGAGGTGATGAAATAAGTGAATGGGTGCTATCAGTCATTGAAACAGATGATATTTGAAAAGCTTTTCAAGAATGGAATTGCAGATTTGGCAAATGTATTAAGTGTCATGGAGTTACTTTGAAGGTGATAAGGTTGTTTTGTTAAAAAAAATTAAATAAATAGCTATGAAAAATAATTCTGTTTTTTGGGGGGTTCCCTTGGTAAAATCAGATATTCACTTGTAGGGTTTTTTTTTTGGGGGGGAGCTGTTGTTGTTTATGTTTAAGGCCTTATGTGTTTTTATTGTTTTGGAAGAATTATATTAATGGGTAAAGATAGGTATGGAGATGAATTACCAGAAGCAAAATATAATGGAATGAATATGGTTTTGGAATTAGGTACTATTTTATTTTCATGTTTACACATTGGAATCAGCTCAAAGACAACAGATTTTGGTTATTTGTTTGTTTACTCCATCATTTATTACATGAGTTACAAAAGTTTCTTATGTTCCATAAATATTTTTCTCATGTGCAAATGGAGATTATAATGATAGAACTTATCCTAAATATTGATGTGATAGTAAATGGTTGTAGATTACTTAATTAAGTTCCTGGTGTGTAGTAAGCAGTCAATCAGTGATGGCTATTTACATAGTTACAATATAATAGTTATTATTTTGAACAATAACCAAATGCCAACTATTGTGTTCTTTAAGAACACTTAGAACCTGCCCATCTAACCTTACAGGTTAGTTGAAGAAATAAGTAACTTTGAATATATACTACTAAGTTATAAAATAATGAATGCCAGAGTATAACTATACAGAACAATATGTAGTGCAAGATTCAGTTTGATGACTGCAGTGAACAAGAAAGAGCATTTATAAAATACAGTTGAAAGACTAAATTGTGATCAGATTATGTGAAGCTTGAATGTCAGGCTAAAGTGTTAAAGTTACAAAGGACGGTAACAGTGCCAACTTTATATGGGAGTGCCACAACTTACATGTATATTTGAAGTAGGAAACTGTAAGCTCCTCATATTTTATTTTTCCTAATTTTAAATTTATTTTAACTTCATTTGGAAATAATTTTGTTCACATTAAAATGACAAAATATAACAGAGACTATGTATACTATCCACATTTTCCCATGTTAGCATTTTGTCCCATTTGTTTAATCATTCTACATACACATATTTTCCCCCTGAACAGTTAGTGGTAATTTAAGATAACATGCTTTTACTTTTCTAATTCTTCAAGATGACTCTAATAAAAACAATGCCATTATCCCAGTATTTATAGTATAAATATCAAAATTAGGACCCCCCAGAAACCAAAAACCAGCCCCCACCCCCAAATGTAGTGTCTTCAGTCAATACTATTTCATAGTAAACATATCAGACAGACTAGACTAGTGGTCGGCAATGTTATTTTCAAGTTGATAATTTTTTAAATTGATTTTCACACAAATCTTTGCTGGTAGGTCATATCATTTCTATTTTAAATTACACATTATTTTAGAATACAGGAAATAAAAGCGTTATACAGATAGGATAATCCAATATACCTTAAAGATAGAATTACAAATTCATTATAATCAAATCTATATTTACAACTTGAAAGAAATAATGAAGTGTTAGCAGAAAAGTAAACACCATGTAAATAGAATACCTCCCTATTTAATTAATTAAGAACATTTAATCATTTTAATGGTTCCTTGATGCTGTTTCATTATTCCTGTAAGGGTTGAGATAGCTGGGTGATAATTCGTTGTTTTTAAAAGAAAAAATGATTCTGAATTTCTGTTACTTAACCTGTTTCGCGATTAATTGAGAATGAATTTCAGTTGGGAAAATACCTGTTCACATGAGTAGCTGGACCCACAAGTTGACAGTAAAGCTAAACCAACTTTCTTTCTTTTTTGGGGGGGCATATCACTGCCCTCTGGTGGTCATGGGAGCTTCCTAGCCTTGCTCCTGAGAGCCGCGGCTGGATTTGAACCGCCAAGCCCATGGGCCGCAGTCCCGCACTCAACCACTTACACCACCGGGGCTCAGCCAGAAACCAACTTTCTTTATTGAAGAAAACTTGGAAGGAAGTGATACCCAACATGTAACTATCATGCTTAAGTGATTTGTATCAGTGGCTTCAAGTTGTCTTCTTAAAGCCTTGAATTTGTGTGTTCGTATTGCTGAGTTTTTGAAGTCAATTAACTCTATATCCAGAATTTCTATTTCAAGGAAATTGAAATATTGCAGATCTAACACATTATTCTCCTTTTCATCAAACTTTATTAGAAAACTTAACCTAGGACCAAGGGCTTTAAAGTTCTGAAATTGAGTTTCAAATTTGGTTTGAATGGAATCTATGTAAGTTTCAAGCATATCTACTTCTGCATTGTAATTTCTTTATGAGTTTTTAACTAAAGGAAATATTTGAATGTTTGTTTCACTAAGTCACCCTGGAATAGAACTTTCTTACAGCAAAAACTTTTCCGTTTTTCATACAATTTGAGAATTGTCTTTTCCTTACCCCCTTAAGCACAAATTTATATTATTGAAATGATTACTAATATTTGCTCAGAATTTTAATTTAACAAGTCAATTTTTCTCTTTGAGCTGAGGGAAATTTTCACCAATTTTACTCATAAATATTTCAATTGCATCAATGCATTCCACAAAGTGATTTGGAATCTTTCCTCTGCTTAACGAGTGAACCTCAGTATGCATGAATAGATCATTATATTCACATTTAATTTCTTCTAACAGTGTCTTAAATTTTCTGTGATTCAAGGCAGAATGAACTATAATTGTATTTGTAATTTTAATCACCATGCTTATAACTTCATTTAACTGTTTTGAGGAGGTTTTAGCACATAAATTTTCTTCATGAATTATACAGTGGAATGAAAGTAGTGGACTTCCAAGTTTCTTCTGCAATAGGTTTACAAAGCCAGCATGTTTTCCTAACATTGCTGGAGCCCCATCAGTTGTGACAGAAAATATTTTTTTCTTCAAATCAAAAACATTTCCATTTCTGAATCCAATGAATTCTTGAACTTTCTTTAAAATGTCAATACCTTTCAAAGTATCTAACACTGGTGAAAGTACAAACAACTTTTCATGAATAACTGTAGAAACCATGGCTCCATAATGAGCAACTTCTGCAAGCCTCGCGACGTTATTTATGTCAGTACTTTCATCCATAGACAAGTCCAATAAGATCGATCTTGTTCAAGTCAAACTAAACATACTGCTTTGCATTTTTCGGCTCTTCTCAAAGAAGAAAGCCACCGAGAGCTGGCTTCTGAAGGCTGTTTCACCACATCGAAAGCACCACGGTGCGGCGATCGCCCTCTACCACCTTAAATCAAAAGCACCTACTTTAATTCATTGGCAAGAATACCTACCGATCATAGCAATTAGGAATTGCTTAGGGAGTCACTAAAATTTTCCCAGTGGGTCACTAGGTGACCCACAGGTCATAGGTTGCTGAACACTGGACTAGACAGTCCCATCGGGTTTCTAAGGGTGATCAATGTTCAGACATAGACTGTCACTTTGTTCTCCTGCAGAGAGTTTGGTAGGTTTGAACCACTGATCTTTGGGTGAGTAGCCTCCAGCAGGTATCTGTATTGGCGCCAGTACTGTTATATAATTTACAGACTTTGCTTATGTTTTTGGAGCTCTGGTGGCCTAGTGTTTATGTGTTGGGCTGCTACCCCCCAGGCCAGCTGTTAGAAAGCTCCAGCAATTCCAAAGGAGAAAGACAAGGCTTTTTCTTCCAGTAAGGTGCTGCAGTCTTAGAAATATATAGGGGCTGTTCTTTCTTATATTGTTGGGTTGTTGAGTCAGAATTGGCTTAATCACAGTGAGTTTAGAAAGTTTTATTTATGTTTTGATAATTATTTCACCAATGACTTAAATTCTTTATTAATCAATTCTTTTATTGGGCGTTCTTACAGCTCTTATCACAATCAATGCACATATCCACTGATGCTTATTATATTAAAAGATAAAGAAATTCCTGTAAAGATTCTAACCCAGGGCCAGATACTGCACTTTTCAAGTCTTTCCATTCTACTTTAATCTGGAATGGGTCTTTCGTATTTCTTTGTTTTTCTTGACCTTGACATTTTTAGAAGTGTACAGGCCATTTATTTTGTCAAGTTCTTTCAATTTTAGTTAGGCTGATCTTTTGTCATGATTAGATTTGGGGTATTCATTTCTGGCAGCAGTGGAACAAAAATGATGTGTCCTCCTCTGTGTGTCATATCAGGAGGGATATGATACCTATTTGTGTTATTACTAGTGATGTTAGTATTGATCACTTACTTAAAATGGTGTTGCTAGGTTTCTTCACTGTAAGGTTATGTTGTGCTATTTTTCCTTCTGAAATCAGTAATCATTTAGTGTGCAGATACTTTAGGATTATGAAAATATACTATTTTTGATCAAACTTTTACTCATCTCCTATAGTATCCTCTGATTACTAGTGCCTGAAACAATTGAAAATGGTGACTTAAAAATTCTATTGTTCCTTCTAAATTTGTTTGTCAACTTTCTATTATGTTTGGCATTTCATTTCCACCTTATTTATTTTTTATTTTAATCTGTGGGATACAATGATCTGCTAACATTATTTACTTTGCTGCTCAATTTGCCCCAGATTTGGCCAGTAGAAGTTTGTCAAACAGACTCTTGTATCTTTTAGATATGTCCTCATCATTATTTGAACACTTCTTAATTTCTGTCACAGCAAGATGTTCCAGGCAGGACTATTGTAAATCTTTTTGTGTTTTTCAGTGTTTCGCACATAGTAGGTTTATTAATATATAATTTATGAGTGTATCAACAAATATGTGATTAAAATGAAAGTAGCAGGTGCACAAGGGGGCATGCTCTGTGTTCTTTCTTTGTGTTTTTCATGAATATCACTTTTTTCATAAAGGTGGGTGAAACTTCTTCTACTAAGCCAGGTAAGAGTCTATGAAAACTGTTTTTCCCCAGAGGAATATAATTCTGTTTTTTATGAAGAAACTTAAATTAAGAAAATTATTCACCTCTAATTTTCAACTTTTTGTTGGTGCCTGTGGATTAGACACGGCTTACATTTGCAAGTCTGGTGGTTCAAACCTACAATCATTCTATGGGAGAAAGATGCCACTCTACTCCTGTAAATATTTACCATGTTGGGAACTCAATATAGGGCCCCTGGGAGTCAAGATCAGATCACTGACTGTGGGTTTGGTTTTTAATATATCCCAAATATTTTATTTTACACTTGGGATACAACAGTGAAAAAGAATATCTGATCTTTAGTACTTCTAAAGACCAATGTCAACCTATAGTTCCTGTTCCTCCAATTTTTCTTTCTTAATGTTTTTGTCAATGAAGACATAATGTGTCAATAAAAATAGGCAAATAAACTATACTCTGAGGCCTATTAATTATAAAGCTCTATGCTTGCTTTGTATTTTGAATGGAATTTTTAAAATGTGTAAGAAATACCTCTTTTACTGTAGTTCATGAAAATTACTAGCTGCTTCGATAAAAAAATTAATAATGTATCATAAAGGCTAACAAAATAAACTCATTGCTATTGAATTGATTTCAGTTCAGGGTAACCTTATAGAACCAAACAGAACTGCACCATAGGGTTTATGGAGCTGTAAATCTTTACAAAAGCTCATTGTCCATTTTTCTGTCACTGAGCTGTTAGTGGGTCTGAACACCGACCATTTGTTAACAGCAGCTGAATATTAGCAGCACTGATATATTAGGGCTTTTTATTTTTCCTTTATAACTTTTTTATAGTGAGCGTATGTCATTTTCTTTGTGGGCTATGTAATGCCAGTTGGCCCTAGTCTTAAACCTCTAGGTACACTGACTCATTCCCTCCAGAAATCTGGCTTTGTGTCCTGTCATATTGATGGACATTTTCAGTTAAAGTAACTTCAGGGCATCTTTTAATATAATAGAAAAAAATTTGCATCATGTTGTCCTTTGGTAGATGCCTTAAAGTCAGTGCTGACCCAGTGACCTAGGTACAAGAGAATGAAACACTGCTCAGTGTTGTTTTATGGTTAGCTCATTGTGACAGCCACTCTGTCAATCATTTTGTGGAGGGTCTTTGTGGCAGTTACATAATCTCTTGTCAACTTGCAAAGGGGTGGGTCTAGCGGGTAATAGCTAATAAGGCATTGGTGTGGGCGTGGCCTTCTCCTGAGGATTCTGCAAACTCTGGTCTTCCTTTGTGGAGACAGGACACACACACACACACACACACACACATTCTCTCTCAACAGAAATTTAAAATTTGCATATCTATTACAGTTTTGAGCAAAATGGTAATAAATATCTCATAAGAAAATCAATATATTATTTTATTTTTTTTCAACAGATGAAAGTACCTTTTCTTGAGGAAAAAGTACCTTTTTTTAACCTAATTCACTCAAAGTTGTCTGGTGGCCTTGATTTGTATTTAATTTATAGCTACTTATATTCCATTGCATTTGGTTTAACTTGTTTGAAGCAGCGGTTTTACTCTGAAGAAGGTGAAAAGCAGTGTATATAGACTTAAAAATGACTTGCTATTTTCACATTTGGAGAAAAATGCCTCATTACAGCATTCATTTTCATTTGTGTTTTCCTTTATTTCTATTAACTTTCTAAGTTTGAAGAGCTCCCTGTCTCATATGTTGGTCAATATTGTAGTTGTATTTTATTGAGCACATATCTATGTTGCTGAGAATAAAACATGCTAATACATTATACCATCCCATAGTCAAGCCACGTACACTCATAAAACTATTCTTACCTGGAATCAACTTGTAGTTTATGGCTGAGGAGCAATAATAAATTCTTCAGATGGAATTATGTCATGTTCTATCATAGTTTTTTCTTTTAATTTATGCATTTAATCAAAGTTATATACATGCAGCAATAATAATTACTATCACTTACTGATTATTTACTTTGTACTGTTCTTAAATACTTTCACTGTTCCCATTTTTTTAATGAGAAAAGTTGGGGGCAAAAAATGTAAATCATTTCCAATTAGAAGATAGCTATGACAGGACCAGAATTCAAACAAAATGCCTTCTTCTTCCTTATTTTTTTAATTAAGAAAAAACTTAGGAAAGTTGTATGTTTCATCACTGCTACCGTGCACCCTGACTGGCTCTTCTCCCTGTGACCCTTCTGTAAGGGGATGTCCAATTGCCTACAGATGGGCTTTGAGTCCCTCTAGTTCTTAAATGCTTCCAGCTCCTTCCCCCCTCCCTCCACTATCATGGTCCCAATTCTACCTTACAAATTAGGCTAGACCAGGGGATATACACTGGTACAGATAAGACCTGGAAACACAGTGAATGCAGGACAGATGGTCCCTTCAGGACCAGTGGTGAGAGGTGACAGTACTGGGAGGGTGGAAGGGTTAGAAAGGAAGAACTGATTACAAGGATCTACATATGACCTCCTCCCTGGGAGATGGACAACAGAAAGTGGGTAAATGGATACATCAGACAGTGTAAGATATGACAAAATTATAATAATTTATAAATTATCAAGGGTTCATGAGGGAGCACATAGCAGGGAGGGAGGGGGGAAAATAATACCAAGAGCTCAAGCAGAAAGCAAATGTTTGCAGAATGATGAGGGCAACAAATGTACAAATGTGCTTGCCATTCAATGTATGTATGTATGGATTGTGATAGAATGATTTAAAAGAAAGGAGAAAAAAAGAAAAATATTAGGGGGAGATTTTATTTTGTTTTATGTGAAAGTTTACATAGAAAATCCGTATCTGGTGTGGGATCTTAAGGGTTGTCTTTAAACAAGCGACCATCTTAATGAGGCAATGAAGAAGCTTACAAGTCTGTGTGATTCCAGGGTTGTAAATAATATAATCCAAATCTGAATGAGGGAATGGTTATCAGAGCTTCAATTCTGAACGCCATATTCTTTGCAAAAGACTATGTGTGACAGTGGAAGCCCAAAATCTATGTGCAGGATCTAGTCATTTCCCTCTGACTTTAGTTGAGGGACGTGAGTAGTCTTATTATCAGACAGAAAGCTTTATAGAAATATTATAGTAGAGATATACAGATCAAAATATAGCATTTGATTTGATTTGATTCCCTTTTGCCCCATTTAAAAGTTTTATCACTTAAAAAAATGAAGGGAATACACATGGATAAAGTTTCTGGTGACTCCCTTCTGAACACAGGGCAGGGATTTGAATAGTCTGGCTATCATACTGAGTGCATTGTAAAGAGGATTTTGTCAGATGTAGTTAGGTTAAAATCAAACACTTTATCATTTGATCTCCTTTTGGACCCATTTTAAAATTGTTCTAGTTTTTAATATTTTCTGTTTTCTGCCCAACTGAGGTTTTATCTATTTTATTTTGCTATTGTTATCAGCTTTTTTTGACTCTTTGTTTTTTAGTTTTGTGAAATCCAGGATGGGTGAATCTATACAGACAACAGCTGTATTAATGGTTTCATGGAAAGGTTGGGGATAAATGGGAAGCTAATAACAAGGATATCAAGAAAGAAGAAAATGTTCTGAAATTGATGAAGCTAATGATTTACTACTCTTTTGGTTGTGATTGAACTATTCAATCATATGATATTTGGATTATGTCTCAACAAAACTATTTATAGATAATGAAAAAGAAAGAAAATTAGTTTCCAGAGCACCATTTTATACACAAATTGTTCCATGACATTGGTTGCCATCCCTGCAGCTTCCGTCATTTTCACCCTACTTTCCCCATGTCCATCCCTCTAGTTTCCTGACCTTCTTTGCCTTGTCATAATTACTTTTGGGTAAATATTACTCATTTGATCTTGTGCAATTGATTGTTCTAAGGAGAACATTCCTTAAGGTTATGGTGTTATTGTTTATTTTATAGGTCAATATATTATTTGCAAAGAAGTGACTTCTGGGAGTGATTTCTAAGTTAAAATGTTGTCATAGGGTGATAATCAAGTCTAGTATATCTTTTTAAAAAATAAACTTGAGTAGTTTTATTTATTTTTAAAAATCATTATATTTAGTGCTCATACAACTCATCACAATCAATACATATGTATATTGTATGTATACCACATTTGTACTTTTGTTGCCATCATCATTCTCGAAACATTTTCTTTCTATGTAAGCCCTTGATATTAGCTCTTCACAATTCCCCTTCCTCCCCATTCTCCTTTCCTCATGAACCTTTGATAATTTATAAATTATTACTTTATCATATAATACACTGTCCAATGTCTCATTTCACCCATGTCCCTGTTGTCCATCTCCCAGGGAGGAGGTTATATAAAGATCCTTGTATTTGATTCCCCCTTTCTAGCCCACTTACCTTCGACCCTCCTGATGTTGCCACACTTACCACTGGTCCTGAAGGGATCATCTGTCCTGAATCCCATGTTTCTGACTCCTATCCATGCCAGTGTACATCCCCAGGTATAGCAGATATGTAAGGTAGAATTGGGATCATGACAGTTGGGGGTTGGGGGAAGCATTTGAGAACTAGAGAAAAGTTGCATATTTCATTGTTGCTACATTGTGCCTTGACTGGCTCCTCTTCTTCCCTGTGATCCTTCTGTAAGGGAATGTTGCTTCACCTACAGATGAGCTTGGTGTCCCTAATCTGTACTCCCCCTCATTTATGATGATATAATTTTTAGTTCTTGGATACCTGATATCTATCTGATCCTTTCTACACCTCGTGGTCATACAGACTGGTGTGCTTCTTTCATGTGGGTTTTATTTTTAATTAACTTGAATTTTGTTCTATTTTCCATTCTAAGTTGTGCCTGCATAGAGGGTTAGTAGTGGTTACCAAGAATCAACTATTTCTCCTTGTCTTAGCTAGACAAGGTGTTGGTTCATTTGGACAATTAGTCTTGTGACTTGATTTCTTCCTTCATTCTCTAGTTTATTTGATCCTACTTTTCACCACATGGAAAGAGATAAATAGTTGTATCTTAGATGACTCTTTACAAGCTGTCAATTCCCAGATACTGTTCATGAAATTAGACTGTATAACTATCTTTATGGACTTTGTTATATACCAGTAGATTTAGTTGAAAGGTGATGATGGACTGTAATAACAGTTCCAGGAAGTGTTTGAATATGTTTCAGAATTTTCCATATTGTGCCTGTATGTTCTATTATATATGCATATATAAATAAATACACACACAGCATACTTAAAGTTGTATATATAAATTTTATAAATATACTTACATATGCATGTACATAAATTCCCATCTATCCTTTCCTAACTATATGAAATACAGATCTACCGCTATAACCACACACAGTTTTTTTGTTGTTATTCTTATTTTAGAATTGCATGTTACACCATTTACCATACTGTTGTTGTTGTTGTTGTTGTTGTTGTTGTTGTTGTTAGAGGTTACTGAGTCTGTTCCCATTCATAGTTACCCTGTGTACAAAAGAATGAAACGCTTCGTGGTCCAGCACCAGCCTCACAATCGTTCATTTGTTGAGTCCAATGTCACAGCCACGGTGTCATTCCGTCTTGTTAAAGGCCATCATATTTTTCCCACCCCTCTATTTTACCAAGTGTACTCCCCCCCCCCCCCAGGGACTGGTCTCTCCTAGAAACATGTCCAAAATACCTGAGACCAGATCTTGTTGTCCTTGTCTCTAAGTAGTATTCTGGCTGTACCTATTCCTAGACAGATGTTCGTTCTTTTGGCAGTTTGTGACACCTTCAATATTCTTCACCAGCACTATAATTCAGACTCATTGAACCTTCAGTCTTTTTTTTCAGTGTCCAGCTTTCACATGTGTATGAAGCAATTGAAAATGCCATGGCTTAAATCAAGCTTATCATCTTCCGCAAAGTAGCTTACTTGCTTTTTAACATTTTGAACAGGTTTTGGCCAGCAGCTTTACTCAATGGTTGAGCTCTTGACCAGTGTTTCCATTAGCATCAATTGGAGATCAAAGCAAGACAAAATCCTTGACAGCTTCAAATTTTCTTCCATTTAGCATTATGCCACCTATTGGTCCAGTTTTGAGGATTTTGACATTGAATTATAATCCATGCTGTAGATTGCAATCTTTGGTCTTCATCAGCAAGTGCTTCAAGTCTTCACTTTTAGAAGCAAGGTTACATCATCTGCTTATTATAGGTTATTAGTAAGCTTTCCTCCAATCCTAACACCATATTTTTCTTCGTATAATCTAAGGTGTCTTAATATTTTCTCAGCATATACATTGAATAAGTATGATGACAGGACACTATCTTGGTGCCTATTTCTCCAGATTTTAAATCATGTAGTATTCACTTGTTCTATTCACATAACTACCCCCTTGGTCCACATACGAATTATACAGGAGCACAGTGAAATGTTCTGGAATTCCCATTCTTCTCAAGGCTGTCCATAGTTTATTATGGTCCACAAAATTGAATGCCTTGGCAGAGTCATTAAAAAACAAGTACATGTCTTTCTGGAATTCTCTGCCTTCAGCCATTCATGTGATAGCAACAATGATATCCCCATTGTATATTGTCTTCTGAATTTGGCCTGAACCTCTGGCAGCTCCTTATCAATGCACTGCTGTAATCATTGTTGAACAATCTCCAGGAACATTTTACTTGTATGTCATATAATGATATTCTTCCATAATGTAGCATTGTGTTGGGTCACCTTTCTTTGGAATAGGTAGGTACAAATATGGATCTTTTCCATTCAGTTGGCCAAGTAGCTGATTTAAAAAATTCTGGCATTGATAAGTGAAGGCCTTCATTAGTTCATTAGCTTGCTCAAGCATTTCAATTGGTATTTTATCAAATCCTGGACCTTTGATTTTGGATAATGCTTTTAGTACAGTGTGAGCTTATTCCTTCACTACTATTTGTTCTTGTTCATATGCTGCCTCCTGAAATTCTGAAACATTGACTAGTTCTCTTTGGTACACCATATTCTTTCCATATTTTATGCTTCCTGCATAATTCAAAAATTTGCGAGTAGAATTTTTCAATTTTGAACTTGAAGTTTGAATGTTGTGTGTGCTCTTCCTTTTGGGTTTTGTAATTCTCTTTCCACATTTCATTATAATATTTTACCTTGTTTTCTTGAACTGTCCATTGCAAAAATTTGATCACCTTTTCAACTTGCCTTAGCTCCTCTACAGTTGAGAGCCAGTGTGTTAGTCCAAGTTGACTAGAGCAACAAATTCATAGAGACTCCTGTGTGAATAAGAAGTTCTCAATTTGAGTCCATTGATCTTTCTATCTATTATTCTACCAATATCAGGCTGTTTTGAATACTGTAGCTATATTCTGGGTTTTAATGACTTGAAATGACAGGTCCCCAACTTTGTTTTTATTTTTTAATAGATATTTTTTTATCCGGAATTTTCCCCCTACCTATCAGATTACATCATTTGCAAATAAAGAGATTCTTATTTCTTCTGTGCCTGTGTAGATATCTTTAATATCTTTTTGGTTTGGCATGGTTCTAGCTAAAACATCCAGAGCTATATTAAATAAAAGTGGTAATAAAGAACAATTTTGTCTAGTTCCTATTCAAAGAGGAAATATGTTCAATTTCTTTCCATTAACTGAGAGACATACTTTGGCTTCTCATATCTGGTTTTAACTATACTGAAAAACTCTTCTATACTTATTTTGTTGAGTGTTTTTATCAGGATTGGGTGTTCAATTTTATCCATCACCTTTTTTCCATTGATGGATATAAATAATAAATCCTCTGGTTCTTCTTTATATTGTTTACATGATGAGTTGCATTTATTGTCTTTCTACTATTAAACCATCCTTGCATAGTTGATATGAATTCTAGTTGATCGTAATGTATTTTTTGATGATTTGTTTAAGTCTGTTGGTGAGATTATATTAAAGATCACATTGTCTATAATAAATAGAAATATTGGTCTGCAATTTTCAGTTCTTATCATGGCTTTCCTCATTTAGGTATCAAAATTAGAGTTGTTTCATAAAATGAGTTTGGTAATATATTGTTCATGATTATGCTTATTGTGGCAGTCATGTGCTTATGTTAATTTTATAATTGAAATGTAGGCGTGGAGTCTGGTCTGTTAATATGGAGATGGCCATTGAGTAGCTGATGAGGCCTCTGTATTGGCATGGATTTCACCTGAGACTGGGAAATCTCGCGGTATTTCCCTCATGAAGATGAGAAGCTATCTTTCCCAGTTCTTGGGAGTTAGTTTCAGAGATGATTAACCACAGGCAACACAGAATGGTGGTGGCTGGGAAGCTGGAGTAGCCGTTGGAGAGACCACACGGCTTTGCCCTGATGAAGACAGACCTCTGAAGCTGGAGTGGCATGCTGTTGATGGACCTGAGCCCTGGAAGCGAGGAGCCATGGGGAGACCCCTGCCAGTGCCAGAATTCTGCACCCACTGTGACTTCCTGAGTCGGTAGCAGACTTTATAGACTGATTTCGGGCATATGGGTTATTATGGAACTTATGACTTTGCACTGGACTGGATTGGGATTAGGGTCACACTTCTTTTATATATAAACCCTTTCCTTATACCTATATGCGTGTCTCTGAAATTTGTTCCTCTACTCTGTCCAGACTAACTCATTTATATTATATTGTCTTTAAATGTTTGGTAGATTCCCCAGTGGAACTATTTAGACCTGGAATTTTTCATATTGAAAATTATTTGTTTTAACAACTAGAGCTATGTGGCAGTTACATAATCTGTTGTCAATTTGACACATAAGAATGAAGGGATGGGGTTTAGCCTGTCATCAGCTTATAGCTTGATGACCAAATTTGGAAGCACTAAGAAGATAAATAGTTTGCTGGAGGTGGGACACAAACTCACTCCCTATGAGATATTACTGACTATGAGCCTGATCGAGCTACATTGATGTAACCAGAGCCCTGTGAGCTGTAGTACCCATGTGGAGACCCACGCCAGCACTAAGATACTTACACCACCATTGGATCCAAGAGACTTTCCACCAGCTAGCCTGGGATCATTCTGCATTTGTTGTCATTGCATATTTCATGAGTCTGAATAGGACTTCATAGATTGGTATCAGACATATGGGCCAATCATATCAGACTTATAGGCTTGATCTGAAGTGGGCTGTGAATGTTTTCTTAATATTCAATTGCTCTTGTATGTAAGAACTCTTTCTTAAGCTGATGAGTGTATATGAATTTGTTTCTCTAATTTATGCAGACTAACACAATTTTTTCTCCTGTTATAGGCTTGTTGAGAGTTTTAAATTTTTTATAATTTAGGTAAATATTGCATTTCTAGAAATCCACCCATTTCTAGATCTTTAAATGTGTTGCAGTATTATTTTTCATAATATTCAAGAGATAACTTTTGCTTGATATAGAATTCTTGCTTGTTTCTTTTTCCTTTCAGAGTTTTAAATATATCATTTCATTGCCCTCCTTCCTGAATGGTTTCAGTAGAAAACTCTGTATTTATCCTGATTGCTTGGCCTTTTAAAATATATTTGCTATTTTTTTGGCATCACTGCCCTCTGGTGGTTGTGGGAGCCACCCAGCCTTGCTTTCAGAGAGCTGCTGCTAGATTTGAACCGCCAAGCCAATGGGCCGCAATCCCACACTCAACCACTAGGCCACCAGGGCTCAGCCTATACTTGCTATTTTTTGCAGTAACATTATCAGAATTTTGTTTCCTTTTTAATTATCGAAAGGTTTGATTATTATATATCCAGGTGATTTCCTTTTAGGGTCAATTGTGTTTGGATTTCTTTGGACTTCTTGCGAAGTTTATGTTCTATCATGATGCTAAGGAAATTCTCCCTTAATATTTCACGTCTATTTTCTAAGAAGTTACTATGTTTTCTTGGTGTGTTCTGGGACACTTACCAGGTGTATGCTGTTCTTTTTGATGGTGTCCCATAATATTCGTAGATTTTCTTTTTTTTATTTTGGTCTTTTTTTTTATGATTTGGTCTTGTATTTTGTTCTTGAGAGATATTTCTTTTTCTTTTTTTGAGATGTGTTTCTTCAAGATCACTGATTCTTGTTCCTCTTGTTACAATCTCATTGTTTTGTGCCTTCACAACGTCATCCACGTCTAATATTTTGGCGTTTGCCTTTTGTATTTCTATTTGAAGTTGTTTTATAATTTGTAGCTTTTCTTCGTTTAGCTAGAATGTTACTTCAAAGCATTTCTGAGTTTTTGAATTGTGGCAGTGTTTATTCTCTAGTTCTACTCCTTCTGCCATTTTAAATAATTGGACACTCTCATTGTAATCTCTCTCAAGGAAGGATAGTAGTCCTTTCCCTTCACCAGAAGCCCCTCCACATCCATATCTGTGTTATAGTTAATTGTGCTATTTTCTCCTCTTTCTGTCACTGTGTGGAGACATAATCTGTTGCCTCTGAGACATAGTGCTCTTATTTGCTAATTTAAAAATATTTTTGTGTTTTATGCTGATTATAGTTATTCCCACGTGTCTGTTGCAGAACCTGTGTACTCACAGGTAATCAGGCAAATCAGCCCCAGCCTTTCTTCAGCAGGAGTTTAAGTCAGCAAACAAATATGTGTGATATCAAAGTCTTGATTTTGAGGCTGGTTCCCAAGTCAGCAACAGGTATCTGACAATCATTGATCAAACTGGTGCAATGAGGGAGAGAAACTAATTAGAATCGTGTTCACCAAAGCTATCTCCTTTAGGGCTCAATTATTATTTGGACATAGGCTTGTGGGTAGACACGTGTTAGCACTTTGAGTCCTGAACCCATAGAAAAATGCTCACTTGTTTCTGAGTTTCCCATCTGTCCTGAAACATGCCCTCTTGATTCTGTACCCACTCAGAGTCAGTGAGTTCTCCCAGTGCTCTGGGGAAACTGCCAAACTTCAATCCACTGCCATACCAAATCTCCCCAATCTGGCTGGTGTGCAACGAGCAAGTAGGTACTTTACCAGTCCTAGACCTCAGAGGCTCAAGTATTCTCCCAAACAAGATTCTACTTAACCTCTCCCCAGTTATCCTGGGGGAGTGGTGTTAGTCAGTTGCAGGAAGAGGGAGGGGCTCTTTGTTTACCATAATTGTCTGGAGTGACTGGTCCTGCCAGGATGGCACAAAGTCCATGAATTTTCCCATTTTTTATGGTTGTTTTTCTCAATTTTGAGGCAGCTTTGGCAATTGTTTGCTTCCCTCAGAATGGGGTCTGGGACTCAGACTGCTGAAATTTTCCCAAATTTTAAATTTCATTTATTTTTATTTTTTTGTTGAAACTAAGAGTGATTAAGAGATTAGAGAGAGATTTCAAGTGGCCTTGACAACAACACTGGAGACGCACGGCAGGAATTGTGCCCACCCTGAGCTCACTGTACCAAAGTCAGATACTGGGGGTGTGCAACAAAGCAGCAAGGGGAACAGAGCAATGAAGTCCCCAGGGAATACCAAAAATAGACCGTGGGGCTAGAGCAAGTTGCCCCCATCAGATGCAACTGGAAAACACTTGTAAAAGCCAACAAATAGAACGTGAACTATTTATAGGTTTCCTGTTGTTGCCTTTCTGTTGTTGTAGTTATTGTTTTATTGCTTATTGTCTTGTGTCAGTGAATATTGTTATTGCTGCATGTCTATCTGGAAGAGATGGGTGAGATAAACAAGCTGGAAAAGAGAACAATGGGATCACAGTTCCAGAGGGACATGGGAGAGGAGGAGATGGGGAAAGGGAAAGAGCATTAAAAAACCCAGGGACAGGGGAACAACAGGTGACCAAAAATTAATGTTGAGTAGGATGTAGGCGGTCTGGCAGGTCTGGATCAAAGACAGTGTAGCTAAGAAAAATTCATGAAGCTCAAATAAAGACTGAACATGATAACGGGATAGAGGAAAGTAAAAAGAAAGAGGCAGGAACTAGAAGACAAGGGGCATTTGTAGAGATCTAACCACAAGCATATACATATGCAAATAAATTTATATATGTCAAAGGGGAAATAGATATTTGTACATATATTCATAGGTTTAATATTAAGGAAGCACATGGACAATGGGCCCCTACTCAAGTGCTCTCCAATACAATAACACTTTTTTCTAATAATTCTTCAGTCTGAGATGTTCACCTTCCCAACACAATGACTGAAGACAAAGCGGGTGCATAAGCAAATGTGGCGAAGAAATCTGATCGTTCCAGCTATCAAAAGGTATAGCTGGGTCTTTAAAACTTGAATATAAACAAGCAGCCATCAACCTGAGAAACAACAAAGCCCACATGGAAGAAGCACAGCAGCTTGTCATGACATGATCGCTGTAGACAAATAAGCAAAAGGGATGAAGAAAGCTGACGGTACCCAGTTATCAAGGGATATAGAGTTTGGGGCCTTAAAGACTTGAAGATGAACAAGTGGCCATCTAGCTGAGAAGCAACAAAGCCCACAGGAAAGAAGCACAGCAGCCTGGGTGATCATGAGGTGTTGAGGGGATCAACTATCAGGCATCAAAGAACCAAAAATCACATCATTGTGAATGAGGGCATGTGTAGAGTGGAGATCCAAAGTCCATATGTAGGCAACTGGACATTCCTTCACAGAAAACTATCGGGGAGGGGATGAACCAGTTAGGGTGCAGTGTAGTAATAATGAAACATACAATGTTCCACTAGTTCTTAAATCCTTCCTCCACCCCTCCACCTACCCCTACCTCCACCCCCACTATCATGATCCCAATTCTACTTTACTATTTCTCCGGTCTGGAGGATGTACACTGGTACAGATAGAAACTGGAAACACTGGGAGTCCAAGCCAGAAGAACTCTTCAGGACCAGTGGAGAGAAGAGTGATAATAGGAGGGTGAGGGGAAGGTGGGGTAGAAAGGGAGAACAGATTGCAAGGTTCTACATATAACCTCCTCCCTGGGGGATGGACAGTGGAGAGTGGGTGAAGGGTGACTTCAGTTGGTGTAAGATATGACAAAATAATAATAAATTATATATCATCAAGGGTTCATGGGGGAAGGGGGAGGAGGGAGGGAGAGAGGAAGGGAGGGGAAGAATGAAGAGTGGATATCAGGATCTCAAGTAGAAAGCAAGTGTTTTGAGAATGATGAGGGAAACAAATGTACGAAAGTGCTTGACCCAATGGATGCTTATGTAGATTGTGATAAGAGATGTGTGAGCCCCTAATAAAATCATCTACTACTACTACTACGACTAATAAAGCGTGACCCTGACTGTGCAGCTATGTTGCTTGCTCGCCAAGTCTTTTTCTTCTAAAATTTATGTGGCTTTCTAATTCCTTTGCAGTTTCTTTGCCTATTGTTTTTCTCTTTAATGCAATATATAATACATTTATATGATACTTATTTCTAAACCCTTTTTAGATATCAAATATTTTAATGCACATAAGTACCCTGATATTTTTAAGTTTCCCATTTTACAGAAAGGGGCATGTGTGAAGGAACTTATTTACAGTTGTAAAGGTAACATGGCCCTAGAATTGGAACTCAAGTAGAGTATCTCAGATTCCATGTGTTATATAAAAAACTTGAAAAAGTTTGTGAAAAAAGAATGGAAAGACAGTGTAATTTTTTGTGTGAATTATTTTGAGCTTCCGTATATGTTGGTTAGATTTTATGCAAAAAAATATTCTTCTATCTGGCTGCTTGGTATTCTGTATCCTGGTTTTCTCATTTGTAAAATAAAGAGTTTTGTAGGAAATACAGTCTCTGAAAGATCTGTAGTAAGATTCAAGCCTACATCCATTCATTCAAATATCACTTTCACCTATCCCATTTCATCTACTATGTATCTAGCCAGACAATTTAGATGATAATATTTTATCCTTAGGCTCATCTTCTCTGATTTTACTTTAATATTACACTGTTGATTTTATTAAAAGATGCAATGAGAAACAGATTGATGAAGCCTATTCCTACATTTGTTGCTGGGGTGGAGGTAGATATATCATATCATATATCATAAAGTTTTATTTAGAAATAAATAAATAAACAGTTTGTTTTAGAAACAGGTTCGTGAGGCTGAGCCTGGGTGGCGTAGTGGTTGAGTGTGGGACTGCAGCCCACTGGCTTGGTGGATCAAATCCAGCAGGAGCAGAAATAGATTCACAAATTGACATTTTACTTTTTTGCTGGTACCTTATGTTTTATGTCTTTATAATGTTCTTAAAATATTTTGCTACTGTGAATTTACTAGGTTTATGAGCTTTTTGTACTCTTTGGCTTATATTGTGACTCATTCATAGTTTTTTACTGCATACTATCATATTTTTATACATTATCAGTATAAACTTCCTGAAATACTTTTTAACAAAGCTAAAGAACAAACACTATATTTTCCAGACTGAGTAGTTTTTCTGAAGAAATATTGGACAGAATGACTACCTTGAAATTTGTAGTATAATTCTGAAAACCATAATATCAAATATTTTTTAGAATTGATTAGGTAATGGAAAAATTGTGTTCCAAAACAGGTTCTGCATTAATGAGCTATCAATGACTCTGCCTATCCATCAATGGGATAATTATTGAAATAAGTTAATCCTTTCTTCTGAAAGCATCTCTTCCTAATTTCTCCAGGATTCAAGAAAAAGTCTGTGGATAGATACAAAAACATGGAAACAAGACAGCTGCATCTACAGTTCAACTCCTCTTGACCAATATCTCAATACAACATTAAACAGTCCAGTCAACTACACAAAACTCATTTTTTCTTTGAAAAAAGAGAAAACAATAATCCCTACTCCAAAAGTTTTTGTAAAGATTTAAGAACAAACAGATTAAAGCACTGGCAAAATATTTCTTTAAATATATATCATGTATTACTATCAGTTGTATCCACTATGGAACTTGCCAAAATTCAAGCTCTATTCAGAAGAATATCATTGTTAATGTCAGATGATTTTTGGCTGAAATCAGGGAATACCAGAAAAGATGTTTCCTTATGCTTTATTGATAATACAAAGGTCAACTTTAACAAACTATGGGATAAGAATGGGAATTCTAAAACACTTCATTGTATTCATTGGGAACGTACACTTGGACCAAGAGGTAGTTTTTGAAAAAGGAAATATTGGGTGGTTTAAAAAAATGTGTGTTAGGGTTGCATTCTGTCACTAGGGTTGCATTTGGTATGCTGAGAAAATAATTCAAGAAGCTGGACCACATGAAGAACAACAGGACTTCAGGATTAGATGGAGGATTATTAAAAGTTACTCAAGAAGTCAAATGACCTGGGTAAATCTACTGCTCAAGAACTCTTTAAAATGCTGATGAGCAAGGATGTCACTTTGGGGAATAAGCTACACCTGATCTAAGTCATGGTATTTTCAACCGCCTCATATGCATATGAACATTGGACACTGAATAAGGAAAATGGACAAAGAACAGATAATTGTGAATTACGGTTATGTCGAAGAATATTGAAAATACCATTGACTGCCAAAAGAAGAAACAAATCTGCCTTGAAAGTGCAGTCAGAATGTTCCTTGAAAGTAAGACTTCATTTCATTTACTTTGGACATGTTATCCCAAGAAATCAGGACCTGGATGACATCATTCTTGTTAAAAGGAAGGAGCAGTGAAAAAGAGGAAAACCCTCAATACAATGATGGCTGAAGCATAACAATAATTATGGGTATTGTATAGAACTAGGCAATGTTTTAGTCTTTTGTGCATAGGGTCTCTATTAATCAGAACTGATTTGATGGCTGCTAAATTATATGAAAGATATTATATAACCCATTTTTACAGAATTTTAAAAAATGTAAACAAACAAGATGATAAGAGTCACAAATAGTTTCACCATTCTGAAATAAGGAGAATTCATATTTTGTCATACATACTATCAGTCTTTTTCTCCTCAGGTTATGTAACAGTTGCTGTCAGTGCCCACTATCTTCCTCGAATCTGACAGTTTTAGTGTGCTTCTGAAGATTTCCATCTGCCAGTTTCTTTGTGCCTGAGGGCCTTTTTAAACACCAGAGAAAGTTGTGCTCTTGAAGCAGAGGGACATTCCAAGAGTGCCTGGAATTAATCCTTTACTGGAGCAACCTTTAATTCATGTTGACCCAACTTGGAGTATAGGTATTATTCTGTTTTCTTTACTTCTTGGGTGGGACAATTCTGTGAGCTCTTCTGTTGTCCAAGGTTTTTTTTTTGTGTGTAGTTAAGCTCCATTTTTTTCTATCAATCTCAAAGTCAAAATCAAACTCACTGCCATTGAGTCTATTTTGACTTATAACAACACTGTAGGACAGGTTCCTTTTAGGAACTATTGTGTGCTTCTGAGACTGACATAGAAAGTCACCTTTCTCTCTCTTTTTTTAAATTTAAATTTAAATTTTTACAAATCATTTTATTGGGGGCTCATACATTGTTTTTCACAATGCATAAATAAACATACTGCATCAAAGCACCCTCACATGTCCACTTCTATTATTGTTCTCCAGTCATCCACCTTTTCCCCTAAGTCCCTAGTATCGGCTTTTCCATTCCTTCCCCTCTTCCCCTGCTCTCTCCTCCCCACCAACCCTCAATACTTTATACATTGCTATTGTTGTGTCATATTTTACACTGCCCGACCTCTCCCCCAACCCACTCCTTTGATCCCCATTCTTCAAATAGGAGCTTGTGTGTATATCCTTGCCGCTGGTTCCGTCTCTCTACCCCACCTTCTCTCTACCCTTCCAGAGTCTCCAATCTAACCATTGACCCGAAGGGGCCCATCCATCTTGGTTTCCCCATATCTCCAGCGCCCCTCTATACTAATGTACCTTCTCCAGTCCATCTGGATTTGTAAGGTAGAGTTGGGACCATGATGGTTGGGGGGTGGGGAGGAATGCTTCAGGACTAGAGGGAACTTTTATGCATCATCAGTGCCTGGCTGTACCTTGACTGGTCTGTCTTCTCCCCATAACTCCCCTGTAACCCTCCAGTGGGCCTTAGGTCCCCACCCTGCTCTCCCCCTCCTTTGTAATGATGTGATTCTTGTTCTTTGGTGCTTGATATCTGCTCCTTTCAGCCCCTCTTGATCACGCATGCTGGTGTGCTTCTTCCATGTGGGCTTTGCTGTTTCTTCGCTGAATGGCGACTCGATTATCTTCAAGTCTTTGAGACTCCAGGCACTCAATCATTTGGTAGCTGGGTACCATCGTTTCTTCTACTCTGCTTGCCTCTCTATCCATTTGTCTTCAGCAATATCGGGAGTCAATTGGTCCATTGATTTTGATTTTTGTTCTTTGATACCTGATTGTTTCAGCACCTCATTTTCGCACAGGCAAGTGATCTTCTTTTATGGTGGGTTTTGTTGCTTCTTAGCTAGAAGGCTGCTTGTTTATGCTCAAGCTTTTAAGACCCCGGATGCTCTATCTTTTGATAGCTGGGCACTATCTTCTTTCTTCACCACCCTTGCTCATGCTCCCACATGTCCTCAGTGGGTACCTTGCGGGTGTGTGCACACAGTGATATATGTTTGTTTGTTTCTCCCCACCCCCCCATTTGATGTCTATTTCCTAGACCTTTCACCACTTTCACCACTTTGTGACCATGCTGGCTGTTGTGCTTCTTCTCTGTGCCTCTGGTCTCTTCTCAAGTAAATCATCTATTTTTATCTTCAGACTTTGCAGACACCAGATATATCCTTTGATGCCTGGGCACCATCAGCTTTCTTCACCCCATTTGTTTGTGCACCCATTTTACTTCAGTCATTGTGTTGGGCCAGTGAGCCTCAAGGAATGTCCACACATAGATACAACTATCTATTATAAGGTGGGAATAAATTTAAGAACATATCTATAAGCCAAATATTATGGTAGCAAGTGGACCTTGGGCCCTCACCCTGGTGCTCCCTCAATGCAAGAACACTTTGTTCTATGAATCTGGCGTTCCTCGAGGCTCATCTTTCTCTCTTAAAGCATCTGGTAGTTAAGAACTGTTGACCCTGCAGTCAGCAACTCTGTGTGTAACCCATTAATCCACCAGCGTTTCTAGTTGTTCCCTGTAGAAATTTTTAATAGGGTGCCTTCTCCCTTGAGGTTGTCCCTGGACTTTTGTGATGAACAGATTGAATCCAAATTCTGCCTTTTGGTCTGCTTCATAGGGAAACCCAAAGTAAGACTAGTAGGAAAGAATCTGGCATACAGCTTTTTTTCCATGTATCTTTTTTGGTTTTTCATTTTACATAGGTGGAAATTTAGATTTGGGTAAGTGGCCTAAGTAGGTAGTTGAGGTAGGATTTGAGCCAAGGTTTGACTCTAGAGCCTGGGCTTCTCACCACTAAACGTACGAACAGATAGCAACTCAGCTGTCTATTGATACACTCATTAAGTACATCCTCTCAACTGGTTCTCCTGTACGCCTACTTTCCAGCATCTTTTTTTTTTGGGGGGGGGCGCATCACTGCCCTCTGCTGGGAGTGGGAGGCCCAGCCTTGCTTCTGGAGAGCTGCTGCTGGATTTGAACCGCCAAGCCAGTGGGCCGCAGTCCCGCAGTCAGCCACTATGCCACCAACACATAGATGAAATTGTATTTCTTCTCTTCTAAAAACAAGTCACTTACAGTAAAAACAAAGGATTGTGTATGGTTTATCCCCACCTTGATCTCTGTACCATTTGGACCTCATTTGTGGAGGACTAACCACCACAACTGAAAGGGACCTAGGGAGAGGTTGTGTACTTGAATGGTAAATTAAAGAAGCATGAGACAAAGCATGCAAGGGCTTACCTCTTCCATGGAGATTGGAATCAATCAGAGAGAGCAAGCTAATGTATTCTTCAGCACCTTTACATAATCTTGGGATAACAAGCCCCAGTAAGCACATACATAACAGGAAAGGGAGCTACTAGGAGCCTACACATGACAGGAAAGCACATTAATTACAAGGTAAGTGGCTTCTACATTTAGGATGACTGCTTAACCTTGGCCATCCCTGAACTGGATTGACTTTAGGTATCCCTGAGCTCTTCTCCAGGGGAATAATCTATGATCCTTACCAGAAAGGAGCTGACTGCTTCTCGAGTAGGATAGACAATAGAATTTGCTTGCTGTCCACAGTAGATAGCCTCTGGGTGTTCTACAGAGTAGTCATGTACTTGTAAGAAGTATTTTGCAGTTGGCGTTTTTCTAGGGAAGGTGAGGGTGAGGGGGACACTGTGGGCGATAACTTTTAGTTAGAGAATGTTATTGGAATTCATTTCCAACTCAGGAGCATGAAGGCGTCCCCCTACCACTCTCAGCCTCCCAGACTCTCTAATTAGGAGTGGAGAGAATTTATCCATATGCACTCTCTCAGTTTCCCACACTCATTTCTGATTCTCCCTGCTCACTATGCTTCAGACACACTGGTCATCTGGCTTTTCTTGTAAGGTGCTGAAACCACTCTTTTGGAAGCACAGTTTCATCGGCTGTTTTATGGTCTCCTTCTAGTAACTATATGGCTTGTTATTTATACTTCCTTTGGTTGCTCCCTACATTGAACTACTCAGTGATATCGTTCCTTTCAATCCTGTTTAGAACAATATAAATAGAAAACATCTTTGTCTAGACTTGTTTCCCTTATTCCTAAATTTTTCCTTATAGCCTTTTAGCACCATCTGATACTATAAAAAACAAAGTCTATTTCAATTAAAAAAAATTTTATTGTGCTGGAAAGTAAGCTCCACAAAGTGAGAATTTTGTTTTACTCACTTAATGGTGTTTCTAGTGCCCAAAGCAGTGTACTAAATTAATATTTGTTGAATGATGAATGAATAAGATTCATGCTGATTAGTGTTATTGAATACCAGAAGAGTATTCTCTCTACTAAATAGAGTTCCTGACCTCAGCACTTTTTACTGGCCCTCACCACTCACAGTGTCTTTATAGTTTAGCCATTAAAGGTGTAATTGGCTCTTCTGCCTCAGCGACATGATGACACTTCACAGCAGCTGCTTGGACTTTGGAGAATTCGGTTTTGATAAGTTGTCCAATGCTGTTGAGTATGCTTTCAGTATTTTAATTTGTTTTGGGTTTTCAGAATTCCTTTGAGAATTTCTTCCACTTACCTAAAATGCTGACTCCTACATTCTCTCATGCAGCCTAACTCCCTTTTCTCAAAGTGATGCTTATCTCTATTCCTCCAGACCCCTCACTTTTTCTCCCCCCCACTCTCGCTGTCGCCACTAAAAAGGGTTTATTATACTCTAGTCTGATTTTTCTTTTTATTCCCTCACTGTCATACATATTTGAAGGTAATTTTGTAGCGGTTTCCTGAAAATTTTCTGTTAAGGACCTGAAGTTTGACATTCATCCATGTACCATATCTATATACATTGTGTAAGTCTATAGCTGAAGAATAAATTATGTAGAAACTCAATGCTGTCTTGATGTATGAGATTTAGGTTATGGTGGAGATTAGATGATAAGTACACATAAAGTGAGTGTGCTAAAATTAGCATTTTTCCCTTGAAAATGGAAACATTTAATATCATTTAGGTCAATATTATGGTAATATTGCTTGGTAGTCATTTTTAAATCATACCATTAAGTATTTTTCTTCATGCAGTTTTCTGTTTCACTTCATATAATTTTCAAAATTTTGGTACAATTCTAGATTTATTTTTTTGCTCATTTCTTTTTTATTATGGTAATTTATAGATTTAGTACAATGGAGTGGTGAATGGCATAAACTATAGATTCTAAAGTGTTTGAACTCATTATTGTCATATCTCTGTGACTCTAAAATATATTTCATTTCTCTAAGCCTTGATTTCTTCATCTATAAAATAGGAATAATACCTAGAACTTTTTTGAGTTGTTATGGAGATTAATTACAGTACATTTGAAATACTTAGCATGGCAGATGCTAACTATTCAATGTATACAGCTTTAAAATGTATACTGTATACTTTAAAATGTAAAATGTATACTGATTAAAAGTTATCTGTATATTCTGGTTATCTCTAATTTTATGTATGTTTGTTGTCATTTTAGTCAACTAACTGTTAGGCAGAATTGTTATTAAACAAATAATTCAAGGAGGATAAAATCTTATGCATGCAGTTTTCTTGGTTACACTGTAGCATATTTTTGTTCATTATTTGCTTATTCCTTGGAGCCTTTGGCTCTTATTTATGCAATTAAGCTCAATCATAAAATTTAAAGGAAAATTTAAAATCCAGCATACAAGGGGCAAAACTCATACTGAGTACAAGTTTGATGATGTGCAGGAGTGCTAAACCATGCTAGCTGTCTTGGACAACCCATCTGACTGCATTGTTCAAGAAATAATTGCTAACCACATAGAAAATAGATATAATTATTGTTTCATGCTCATGAATTGGCAGACTTAATATAGTGAAAATGTTAGTATTGCCTGAGGTGATTTACAAATACAATGCAATCTTGATACAAATCTCAACATTCTTTACTGAAATGGAAAATCTAATAATCAATTTTATATGGAGAGGAAAGAAATTCAAAATAGCTAAAGAATTTTGAGTAAGAACAAACTAGGTGGTCTCTGATGTCAAAGACCATACAGCCACTGAAATCAACAGCCTAACATTGGTTCAGTGGTAGATATATAGAACAGTGGAGTAGATTTCAGAGCCCAAAAAGAAATCCATCCATTTATTGACAACCTTTTCTTGGAAAAGAGATAAAATATCTGTTCAATGAGGAAAACTTTCAGGAAAATGAAACAGGATCATTACTCTGTCATGCAAAAAGCTTGCTCAGAGTGGTCCCTTTATTCTAATGGCTTCTTTGATATGCAGATATTGGATATACCTGTGATACCATAGAGATTTGGGGTGTTGCCTTTAGTTATGGTACAGTTGAACAGGATGTGTTGTCGTGCAAAAGAACTAAATAAATGTTAAAGCCAAGCTGTAAAATTCTTGGGAGGAAAAAATGCAGATGAAACTGTAGTATTCAATTAAACAAAACAAAGATTAACAGACATAACATATACACAAACACCAGAAGAAAAATTAGATGACTGAGACTCATAAAAAGTAAGCATTTATGCTTATCAAAAGACAATCAAAAGATTAAAAACACAATCTGCAGGCTAAAAAAATCTCCAGAAACAAAATAACGAATGTGTCTATTCCCTAAAATATATAGAAAGCTTAACTCAGTAACAAAAAGAAAAAAACTCCGATTTAAAAATAGTAAAAGAACATAGATAGTTCACAAAGCACTTCAAGCTGCCAGTAAACCCATGAGAAATTTATTAGCCGTTATAGGGATGCAAATCAAAACTACAAGGAGATACCATCTTATCTCACTAAAATGGCACTGATTGAAAAACAAAAAAGAAGTGACAAATGCTGATAAGGATGTGTGGAAATTGAAATTCTTACTCATTGCTGATGAGACAATAAAATGGTATAGCAACTATGCAACAATGGTATGATTCTTCCTCATGACACTGGAAATAGAAATATTTTTTGTTCCAACCATCTCATTCTTAGTTATAGACATCAGAGACCAAAAAGAAGTGACATGAACAAACAGATGCATATCATCTTCCTTCCAACATTACTCATAAAAATATAAGCAAGTGCCTTTACAATATGAATGGATAATCAAAATGTGATATTACATCAACTGGAATATTATGCAGCTATAAAAAGCAATGAGAAAAAAAGCAACGATGAGATTGCCAAACATAACAGATGGATCTGAAGCACATAAGGACAAACATGGTATGATTCCATTGTAAAAAGAAAAAAATAGATACATACAATATAGGGACTGATGTTCATTTGTAGGTTGCCAGGAATGGGTAGGGGAGTTGAGTATTGAGATATCACTCTCTGTGGTAGATAGTTGTTATTTTTTGGTGATAGAAGTAGCAAAGTATGTGGCTGTAATGAGAACAACTTGCTTCCATTATAAAATTCACAAGAAAACTCAACTCAATGATGTATATAATTTGACAATACTAGATAAAATTACAATATGGCCATATATGTAAGTGTTTAGGTACAATGTGTGGATATTTACAGGTAAATACATGTGTGTGAACGAGTATAAACGTCTATATATTTGTACATGCAGATATGGTATGCATTCATGTGCAAGGGATCTTCAAAATTTGTGTAAAAATGTAATGAAAAGATAAGAGCATTTCCCCATGAATATTTTGAAGCACCACTGTCTATTTAGGAGGACATAGTTGAAGATCTTTCTCACACATAAGTTAAACACCTGAAGATAACACTGTTCTGGGGCTGAAAGCTTAGGACCTTAAACTCATGGAATAGCTGAACAAATTGGCATCAGAAATGTCATGTTCAAGATCTTAGTGTGATGAATATGGACAGGGGCATTAAAAGTTTGTAAAAAACCACCTAATATACGACTTGGTCTCTGCTTTTTAAAAGTAAAAGAGAAAGCGGGAAACCAATGTCTTAGAGAATAAGTTGGATTACAGAATTAATAGATTACATACATTATTGCCTCATCCTTCCCAAGACATATGGGGGAAGGGTTCTTTTTTGGGTGAACTTTTTTCTCCCAATATTATGTATTTAATTTTTTTTTTTTTACAAAACAACTGTGTCACCTTCAAAGTTCTCTGGATTGCAGTTGATACATTTGTCAAATAAGCAATTCCTTTCTTGAAAACATTTTTCAAATTCATCTGTTTGGATGGCTAATAGAACCACTCTCATTTTATCCTTCAACTCTTCTACTTTTCCAACTTGCTTTCCTTTCATGTCTCTCTGCATTCAGTATAAAGGAAGTTGCATGGAGTAAAGTCAGGTGGGTAAGGTGCATGGGGCAAGAAAGGCATGCTGTCTTTTTGCCCAAAACTGGTGAGCTGAAATGGCTGTGTGCGCAAGTGCATTGTTATGGTAGCAAAACCAGTCCTTTATCTGCTACAAATCTGACCTTTTTAATGTACACTGTTATGCTAACTTTTCAGAAATAGATTGATTACAGTTTTTCATGACAGAATGGACTCCAAATACACTATTCCCCTCAAATAAAAACAAACAAATAAATGAGAATCGCCTTGATTTTTAATTTCACTTGATGAGAGCATTTTTGGGGGTGAGGGACAATGGCATCCTTCCCTGACTTGATTGATGTTTGCTCTTGAGATCCTAAAAATAACACTATGTCTTATCACTAGTAGTGACCTTGGAAAAATGTCTGGGTCACTTTAGTGCTGTTCATTTAAAGTACCGCATGCTTCCAAGAAAAGATAATTTCCTGGTCAGTCAGAATCTGCAGCACAAACTATGAATGACTCTTCTTATTCCCAAACCGTCCATTAAAATTTACTGAACCAAACTCCAACATAGTACAGATAACTTCCCTATCTCTTTAGTGATCTGCTGTCAGTCTTTGAGCACAAGTGCACAAATTTTGTTGACATTTTTGTCCATTTGAGAAGTTGATGGATGTCCAGAATGAGATTTGTCATCAATCAATATTTCACCTTTTTTTGAAACAAGAAAACCTCTCGTACACGAGTTTTTCCCATAGAACTGTCTGTGTTTAAGTGTGGTCAACATCACAACAGTTTCTGTGGCATTTTTCCTGCACTAACTTTCATATTCACAAGCTATTCTCTTAAATCAGCCATCACAAAAAAGCAAGATTCAAATGAAACTGCCTTGCAAAAAATTTCACTTTAAACAGAGATAACCTTCCCAACCAGTGCCACTGGGTACACTACCTCAGAGCTCCATGCTCACCTAGTGGGAAAAATGTTCCTATAAAAGCTCTGCACAGCAGAACTTCCCCCCGTTATATTTTTGTGTGTTTTAACCTAGTATATCACATATTTGCTGAATTTCATTCTTGAGATATTTTCAAACACCTCATATGCATGTGAAATCTGGACAATGAAAGAGGAAAACTACAAAGGAGACAAAACATTTGAATTATGGTGTTGGTGAAGAATATTGAAAGTTCCATGGACTGCCAAAAGAACAAACACAGCTTAGAAGAAATACAGCCTGCGAAGCAAGGATGGCAAGTTGTTGCCTCTTGAGCATGTTTTCAAGAGAGACCCATCCCTGGAGAAGAATGTCATGCTTGGATCAGAGTCAGTGAAAAAAAAGCAAGATCCTCAGTGAGATTAATTGACACAGTGGCTGCCACAGTGCGCTTAAACATAACCACAAAGTTAGCATGGCACACGACAGGGTAGTGTTTCATTCTGTTGTACATAAGGTTTGTGGAACGCAGAGCCTGCTCGATCACACCTACTTGATATTAATCTGCTCAAATTGTTTTTTTTTCTATACTTCCCACAAAAAAACTTACTCTAGTCACACTTACCAAGCCATTTTATGTGTTATCCAATAAGTCCTTCTCAGCTTTCTCAGTCTAGTTTAACTATTACCTTTTCAGTGAAACCTATCTTAGCACTTTGCTTTTTATTAACACAGCCCCTGCCCCCCATTGGTATGTTATATATTTTATCACAATGGATACTGAGAATGAGGAATTTGCTGTATTCTAATATTTACTACTAAATAAATGTCTGTTGTCTTAATAATGTAATAGATGAATGATGCTACCTTTTCTCAGCTATTTGAGAATTGACCAATTATTTTGACCATGTTTAATACTAAACTAGAGATATTCAAATGTTTCGTTGTGTTCTGGCAGGGTCAGAGCTTGATATCTGCTTCAGATGGCACAGACACCAGTGTTGTCTTTTGTTGTTGCTTTCCTGCTGTGTGCTACTGGAGCTTCCAGAGCTGCACTCATTAATCTGAAATTAGCTATGGCCATACTCGCTGGTTTGTAGAACAATTTTAGGTGGAAAAATGCTTTTTAATCAGACTTTTCCATTTGCTTTTAAAAAATCAAGTATACAAAGCTCGTAATTTTTTGCATTTCTAAGCTAAAAAATGAAAGCAATTAGAAGGTCGAGCAACTAACTTGTGTGGCATTTTATATTTTCTCCAGAAATTCCATGAAAAGTTATACTTTATTTTTGTGGTTCTAGTTTTGAGTTTTGTTGTACTCAGAGTAAGATGGACCTCTTTAAACATTTCTTGGTTGACTGAAAATAAGTGGATGTCTTTTGCACATGATAGTCAGAAATTAGCCACTATTCATTGATTCACTATTGAGGTCATAAACAAAATATTTGGCTTTCTGACAGACATTAGATGAATTGTTCACCGTTTACAGCTGTCAGATATAGAATGGTCCCTTGGCAGCTGATGAGGCTTGGGTTCATACAGTGACCTCGATAATTTTCAGGGAAAGTTGGGGGTCAAGTAGAGCACTCGAGTGAAGGTGAGCTGTCATCTTGGAGGTGAGTTATTGGTTGTGTCCCTTCTCCCACAGGGATTTGAAAATGTGCCAATTCTTAGGATCATCTTCACAAGTAGTTCAGTTGTCTCCTTTCAGCTGTTCAGAGCACCTGTTGTTTTTGCGCTTCTCTTTCTTTCTGTCTGCCTTCAAAAAATTGCCTGGCTCAGGGAAAAAAAACAACATACATCTATATATATCTACATACACAGCTCATATGAGCCATTGTGATCTAGATTTTGTTTTAGGCAAAGGTTACAAAGTCAAAGAAAACGTGTCATGTTTCTCTTTTTTGGTGTCATATTTCTAATAGAAGGTTTATTCAGTTACAATTCACATACCATAACATTCATTCTCAAAAGTATACAACTCAGTGGTTTTAATATATTAACATAGGCATACAGCCATCATTGTTATATAAATCTAGATAATTTCCATTGCCTCTGAAAGAAATCCTGTGCCAATAAAGAGGACTCCTCATTGCCTACTCTTCTCAGCACTTTGGCAATTACTAATCTACTTTCTGTATTTATGGATTTGTTTATTCTAGACATAAATATGGAATAATGAAATGTATGGCCTTTTATGTTGCCATCTTTCATAATGTTTTTAATGTTTATGTATGTTGCCGTAAGAATTAGTATTTCCTTTTCATTGTCAAAAAATACTCCACTGTGTGGCTATGTTATATATTTTCATCTGCTTACTAGTAGATGGACATTTGCATTGTTTCTACTTGTTGACTATGATGGATAAAGCAATTATGACCATCTGTATAAAGACATTTCTGTAAACATATGTTGGCAATTTCCTTAAGTCTTAGGAGGTTTCTGAGACATATGGTAGCTCTGTGTTTAACTTTTGTCCGTACATTTAAATTTCTACCAACAATGTGTGAGCGTCCCAATTTCAACATCAATTTTCCAAGACTCTAGTTTTGTGTATTCTTTCTTTCTTGTAGCCATCTTTGTGGTTCTGATTTGCATATCCACCAAGATAGATAGATCTTGGAAATCATATGACAGAAGTTTGCAAACCAACAACTTCTTTCAAATATAATGTTTCCAACAACATGAGCAATAAGTGTACATATGGCCCTCGCCACAAGAAATACACAGGTATCAAATTGAGAAACCATTGGAAAAGTGCAGTATCATCAATGAAAACAAGGCCAGGGGTTGATTGTGGAACAGAACAGACAGTGGAATAGTAAAAAATGAAAATAAGCACACAAGAGCTGAAATATAATTTTGAGAACATCGCACCAGAATTTAGAGACCATTTGGAGAAGAGATTTGACAGACTGAAAAGTGATGTTCAAAGACCAGTTGAATTGTGAGATGACATCAAGGACATAATATGCCCAGGAAGAGGAAAAGGTCATTTAGAAGAAAGGAAAAAAGAAAAAGACAAAAGTATATATCTGAAGAGACTTTGAGCTTATTCTTGAAAATATGGTGACTAAAGTGAATGTGAGAAATGATGAAGGAAAGAATGTGAACAGAAAATTTCAAAAGAAATTTTGAGAAGGCAAAGTAAAGTTTTATAATGAAATATACAAAAACCTAGAGTTAGAAAAGGAAAAGAGAACACACTTGGCATTTTTCAAGCTGAAAGTGTTGGAAAAAATTCAAGCCTCTCTTTGTGAGATTGAAGCAATTTGGCCAAATTATTGAGTGAGGTAGGAAGCATAAAAAGATGAACAGAATAAACAGAGTTACTGTACCAAGAACCATTGATGCTCAAAAATGTAGAGAGGAGCATATGATCAAGAACCAATAATATTGAAGAAAAAATTCCAAATTTCACTGAAAGTGTTGTCAATAAGTAAGACTCCCTTCATTCAGGGACTACCAATTCACCTTGGTGGTGTAATGGTTGTAAGTGGACTCTGTAACCTTCTCCTAACCCTTGTGAACTCCTCAAAGGGTAAAGAATGCCTTTTTGTTCTCAGGTGATTGACATAAAGATTTGCAAACAGCCCCAGTATTATTTTTAACTTTAGTAGACAAAATTTGGGGAACAAATATGAGTTCATTTCCAGACCTGAAAGGTAAATTATGGTCATAATCTCAGGAATTCCACCAGTCTGTATCTGACCAACAAGCCTGGTCTCATTTATGATTTTGAGTTGTGTTACACATTTTTATTCTCTTTCTATCTAGGAGAGATGTAGTGGTGTAGTGGTGATGGCAGTGAGTTTGGGTTGCATAAATGACCTCATAGTGTGATCATCTCTAGGTATTTGGGACCGTTAGTTGGGAAACATCTAGTACTTCTAGTCTCAGGGACATGGAGGTTCATATCTGTTTGATTTGTTTACTTGAATGTTACTGATGTGGAAACAGAAAATACAAAGAAGTAGAATGATTGATGTTGCATTGAAGCGTTTAAGTGGATGAGATGGGTCAAAATGTGTATAAATTCTTGAATGTAAAAATGATGATCTTTTTAAACCTTCATTCAATTCACAAAGAAAAATAAAATATAATAAAATTACATTATATACAGCAGTGAGCACATCTGTCAAAGACTTCCTTAAAAGTGTAAGAGATACACAACAATAGTCACAATCAGTTCCAGAACATTCTTTTCCTTCCTGCACCCACTTCTACCAGTTCCCCATTTTCCTTCTCAACTCCCCCCACACACCTGGAATAGCCATTAGTCCAGTTACTGTCTTTTTAGAGCCACTAATCCTGGATATCATATGCTGGTAAACATACAAAAAAAACCCCAGCAAAACAAAAACAACCCAACAACAATAAATCAGAGCAAAACCTCCATCAGAAAGAAACCAGGACATATAAAAAAACCAGAATATAATTAAAATGGCTTAAAATGGAAATCAAATGACATGGTATTATACTGGAACCTAATTCATTCTGTAGCAATCCACTTTCCACTTGTATAAAATTCTAGGGACAATATTTGTGGGAAAAATGTAGTTTCATGTTTTGTTGAAACAGTGCATCGGAAAAATGTTCATCATTTATATAATTATTTTTTAAATATAATTTGTGATTTTGTGATGTATGAGGGTAAGTAAAAAGGGTATTCCTAGTATGGTCCTAGTTCATACATGCATGGGTCTATTTCAAACAAAGCATGTTTAATCATATCTCTGTGATCAGTGACTGGTTATACATCTTCTCTCACTAATACCCTTGTCTTAGTCTCATTAGAGTGCCTTAAAAAAAGGACCAATCAAAACGGAATATTTCTATGGGATCTGCTCAACCATTTAAATCGAATATAGAGAAGTCAGCTCAGAAGATTATCTTGGTTATTTAAAAAAAAATTATTGTTCGGGGCTGAGCTCCGGTGTTGTAGTGGTTGAGTGCAGGACTGCAGCCCTCTGACTTGGCGGTTCAAATCCAACAGGAGCTCTCCAGGAGCAAGGCTGGGCCCCCCACTCCCGCCAGCAAAAAAAATTATTGTTCAGTAGATTTTCTTCCAGGACAAAGGATGCATGTTGGGTTTATTGAAATGAAATTTTAAGAAAATTGAGAACTGCTTGTGTGAGAAAAAAGTCAAAAAAATTGTGTTGAGGAATATTTTTTTTTACCACCAAAATCATGGACCTACACATTCATTATGGGTAGCAAGGGTATCCTAGGAGAATTTTATTGGAAAAGTTTACCTCAACCCCTCTACAGCCCTTCACCTTTGTTTTGTTTCCAAAACTAAAAGAACATTAAAAAGGAACATGGATTTGAGTCCTGCAAGGATGACCAAAGCTACCATTTTGATTTGGTACAAATGGGCTAAAGATAATGGAATCTCCACTTTTGGAGTATGTAGAGCTAGATGGATAATATGTTGACAAACAATAACTTTATATTTTAATATTTTTAATATTTATTTAAAAATGAGGATGCTTATTTTTCCTCCTATAATAGTTTTATTTTTTCATATATTACACAATCCAATATATCAGTTCACATACAACTCTGTTGTTTGATCTTGTCAAGTGGGGTTATACAGTCATTAATGTTATGTCATCGATACTTATTCCCCCACCTCTCCTCTTCCTGTATCCTCAGGGAACCATTACTGTTTCTACTATTTTTGAAGGGTTATCTCTCTTGGCTTTCATGTACAGAATACATGAAATATGTTCCTTAAATATGAAAATGAACATATGCAAATCTAACATGATTAATGAAGTAAAACAAATAAAAGCCACAATAGTATGAGGAGGAAATTTTAGAGAGGATAGTTATGTGGTTCATCCGTGCTAGACCACAAACTGGATTTATCATCCCTTCCATGAAGTCTTTCTGAGAGGGACTGACCAATTATCTTACAGGTCAGTTTTGAGTCTCCATTACCCTTGAGCAGTACTTTTGACTTACTCTTATTTAGAAAAATAGCCAATGGATTTCTAAAATGAAAATTACTTTCTGTGAGAAAAACTATCATCATGGCCAACAAACACATGAGAAGAAGCGCAACATGGTTCACCATAAAGAAAATGAAGATCAAAACCACAGTTAGGTACCTCTTCACGCTCACTACTATGACCATTATAAACAACAACAATGACAGCAAATTCTCATAAAGTAATGAACATTGATGAAGATATGGACAAAATGGAACTTTCGCGTACTGCTGGTGAAATGCAAAATGGGGCAGCTGCTGTAAACCTAGTGGTCCTAGTTACATATTCAAAAGAATTGAAAGCAAGGACTAATGCAGTTATTTGGCATCAATCTACATTGCAGAATAGTTCACAATAGCTAAAATACAGAAGCATATGCATTAATATATGCATTAAATATATTAATATATGCATTAAAAGGAAATGTATAAAAAATGTGACGGTTGTATACAATGAAATATTATTTCACCATAAACGAAAATTAAATTCTGGTGTATTCTACAGCATGAGTGAACCTTGATTATGTGCAAAGTGAATTAAGTCAGAAAGGAACAAAAAGCAACCCCACCTATATGAAATATCTGTAATAGATAAATGCATAGAAATCAAAGTATATTGTGCCTATTAGAGACTGATGGGAGGCAGGGAGAGATAAGAATATATTACTTAGTGAGTACAGAGTTTCTGTTTGGGGTGACCAAATATTGTGGAAATAGTAGTGATGGTTGTTCCATACTATGAATGTAGTTAATACCAAAGAGTTATATGCTTAAAATTGTGAAAATGGAAAAGTTTGCATATAATATTAGCAATTTAAGAATGTTAGATGAAGGTAACTTTTTCATGTTCTTCATGATATTGCTCTGAAAAATAGCAGCAAGTAGCAGGCAAGTAGTACCATTGGAATTTCTATGAAATCATCATCAAATCCCTCCTTTTTGCCCTCTGTTGAGGGAGAACCTGGATTTGATAGTGTTTCTTTATTTCCTGCAACTAATATACCCTGAATGCACCAAATGTCTTTATAACAATGTTTCAATTTCAGTGGCAGTTAAATGGCTTTGACATTTGTGTTACATCCCAGAGTGCATATCCTTCAGCACAAAGATGGAGAATTGTGTTAGTTAGTCTTGATATATTGAATGGATCAATGAATTAAAGCAAAATTTATAGTTCAGCCTCCAAATTGAGCAAATTTCCTCTTTTCTTCAGCAAAATGTAGCAAAAAGAGAACATTTTTGTTCTAGGGAAATATTGTTAAGATAATTTTTTGTCTTGGTGATCTTAGTGTCCCATGGTGCATGCTTTTGAAAGGCTCCTGTGTAAGCCTAAGGGTGGGATTAAACGTCAGCTGTTAGGAAGCTGACTGTGGCTGCAGTGTTTGTGGCCGGGTGTTTGGCCAGTGTGTATGGGCGAAAGAAAGAGCTGAGCATTCTGCCAGAGAATCTCAGAGCTTTTTGTTCAGAAGTATAACTTCACTTCCCTCTTCTTAGTGTTTTCATGGAGTTCAAGGAAGTTCTTGTTCACTGTAAGTTAATTTACTTTCTGCTTGACCTATTTATGGTGAATAAGGCATGATTTGTGACTTGAAATGTTTCCTTAATGATGTTCTCACAAATATTGAACTTTGGAGCTATCACATATTGTTTACTTTGCTTTGCGTCTGTACTGCTGAATTCATTCCTATATTTGTAATGTACTCTTTGAGATTGAAAAATGATAGACTCCAGTGCTGATAAAGATCTGCAAATTGTCTAGTAACTTGGAGTTTTACTTAGAATATGTGCATCTTTCTTCAATCAGACTGCCTACATGAAAACATGACTAGGAAGTACCTGCAAAGATGTATCCAAATTCTTGCAAGGATTTACAATAAATTTGTTATTTGGCTTGCCATTTACTTGTGGTTTAAGTTCTAACAAAGTATCTCAATTGTTTATGTTAGATATTGAGCTGACTACACAGGAAATAGATGGAAGAAACAGTTTAAATTGTGTAATTTGAAGAGAAATATTGACAACACTAGTTTTTCTTATGTTTAATAAAATATTTAAAGACAAGTAATTTTTTCTTTTTCTAGCATGTTTGCATTTATATTGATGAGTTAAATAAGACAATAAGTTTAATAGCTGTCATTAACTTAAATGCTATATACTAAACGTTTTATATGTCTTCAACTTTTGGTAACTTTGGAATAAAGATGTGATCACTTTCATTTTGCATATGAGAAAATTAGGAATTGGAACAGGTAAAGGGGGATGGAGTTAAGATTTAAATACTTCTCAGACTCACCCAAAGCCGATGCTCTTACTTACTGCTATACTGAAATCTATATAGCACACAGTAGTAGTTATATTGCCAATCCATGTCAGCCACCACTTGTATGTTAGTATGTCATACTGTCATGGTCCATGCATTGCTGTGAAGCTGGAAACTACCTCCCTGTTATTTAAAATATAGTAGGGTCATCCACAGTGGACAGGCTTCAGTAGAGCTTTCAGACTAAGAATAGACTATGACGATGGAGTACGCTGTTCACTTCAGAAGAATTAGTCACTGTGGTTATCATGGAAACACTGTCAACTACTGAAAAAATAATGAATAGAAGCAGAACACTGTCAAAGATAGTGCTGGAAGAGGAGTCCTTCAGGTCAATGGATACTCAAAATATGAATGAGGAAGAGTTGCCTTCTCAAAGTAGAGTAGACCATATTGACACAAATGAAGCAAAGCTTGTGGGAGTAAAGCCTTCTGGACATTGATTTACTGATGGAGCACAATCCAAATTGAGAAGAAATAGCTGCCAGTATCAATTAGTGATTGGAACATGGAGTGTAGGAATACTGGAAGAATCTAGGAAAATTGGAAGCTATCAAAAATAAATACACATAAAATCAATACCCTAGGCATTAGTGACCTGAAATGAACTGGTATTCAGCATTTTTGCATCAGAAAATCCAATAGTTTGCTCTGCCAGGAATGATACAATGATGAGGAGTGACGATGCAGTCATGGTCACAAAGGACATTTCAAGATCTATCTTGAAATACAATGCTAAGATAGGATGATGTCTGCACCACAGTAACTTAATCAATGCAACTCTTATCCAAATTTACCTACCAGCTACTAATGCTAGTGCTGCATAAATTGAAGAATTCTACTAACATCTTCAAACTGAACTTGATGAAATATGCAATCAAGATGCATTGAAAATTATTGGTGATTGGAATGCAAAAGTTGGAAGCAAAGAGGGAGAAACAGTAGTTGGAAAATGTTGTGGTGAGAAAAATGAAGCTGGACCTTCTTAAATGTAGAGTAGCTAAGCCAAATGGAAGACATTAAGAAGTCAAAGAGCTGAACATCAAATTTCAAAGGGTAGTTTGAAAAGCCAAAGCAAAATATTATAATTCAATGTACAAAGATCTAGAATTGAACTGTCAGTAGGCAGGCAGCCATTGTCTTACCATATTAATGCCTTGTATGTTGTAATTATAGGTTATAGGTTATTATAGATATAGATATTATAGATATAGGTTATTATAGGTAATTATATAGGTAATTATAGATATAGGTTATTCAGGCAAACCTGTGGCTGACATTCTCAGTCACTAAAGTAACTTACATTCTTGTAAATTTTCCCTGACAATCAACTCCCATTGTTTGTATAAATAGCATCCAGGTATGAAACGATTTATTTTGAACAATGTGAATAATTCAGGTGTTGCAATATGTGCTTAATCTACGTTGGCCCAATATTCCTCTTTCAACTGTGTTTTAAAAATGTGTATCAGGACCTAATCAATTAACAGAATATCTTTATGCCCCAGGGAGATAATCAATAATACTCTATCAAAAATTAATAAAGAGATCTCTAAAGGGAGCCAAAGACCCATTAAAAATACATAGGGAATGTGTTTGCGGCTTGTACTGAATCCTGGCTCCAATTTAAGAGGAATTAGTTCTTACATAATGTCCCTGCTTAATACTCACTCTTGAAAAGGAAACAAAGAAGATATGGGCACTATAGCAAAGTGTGGTGAAGAAATTAAATGGTGCCCGTCTAGCCAATAAAATAGTGTCTGGAGTCATAAAGACTTGTTTCCAAAAAAAAAAAATCACCCATATGTCAACTAAGTGTGATTTTGGTTTGCAGAAGGTTATGGATGACAGTGGGAGCCAAATACTCCTTTATGAGAGCTATACAGGAAATAAGCCACTGGTGAGTCCTCTTTGTACATAATGGAGAAATGGGAATAAACTGGTTATAAACAGAGTACATTGGAGAGGTGACTATGAGAGATCAAAATGATAAACCTGACTTGAGCAGTTAAGACTTTGTCAGTTGATCCCCTCCCCCGTACATGTTGGGCCTGATATAATTTCCATCATTTTATATGGTTGTTTTTCCCCTTCCCTTTTATTGCATATTGGGTTATAGCTCTGATGTATTTTGACATTGCGGATAGCCCTCTTGAATTTTTGCTATATGTTCTTTTGTCTTTTTCATAAAGGAAACCTAGGACTGGTGAACCTGTAGAGACAGAAAGTAGAATAAGGGTTCCTGGGGGTACAGTGGGGTGTTACAGTGTAGGAGGAGGAGTCAGTTTTGAAACTGACTGTCGTAGCAACTGTACAATACTGCTTGATATGATTGAACTATGGAATGATATGATATCTGTATTACCTCCCAAAATAAAAAGGTCTTGGAAAAAAGAAAAAAATAGGAAGAATGAACGCAGCATATATTAAACTGTAAGAAGTGAAGGAAAAATTTGAGCTTCAAGTTGCAATATTGAATAATGCAAAATAGTGAACAATGCAGGCAGCATTAAAAGAAAATGGAAAGAATTAAAAAAAATCACTGTACTAAAAATAGTCCACATTCCACCTCCAAAGAGGTAGCGTATGAGCAAGAACCAATGGTACTGAAAGAAGAAGTCTCAGAAGCATGGAAGGCATTGGATAAAAACAAGCCTCCAGGAATTGATGTAATGCCAATGTCAGTGTTTCACCGGTTGAGAACACAGGAACCACTAACTCTTCAATGCCAGGATACTTGGAAGGCTGCTACTTTACCACCTGACTGGAAGAGTTCTGTTTTTGTGCCCATTCCAAAGAAAAGCGATTCAGCAGAGTGTTCCAGTTATAGAACATTATTGATATCAAAAGTAAGGAAAACTTTGCTAATGATCATTCAACATCAGCTGCAACAGTACATTGATAGGGAGCTTCCAAAGGTTCAGAGCAGATTTAGAAAAGGAGCTGGAATGTGTGATATCATTACTGATATCAGAGATCTTGGCTGAAAGCAGAGCCTACTGGACATGCATTTACTTGTGTTTCACTGACTGCACAAAGCATTCGACTGCATGAAGCATAAGAAATGATAGTTTTGAGAAGTGTGGGAATTCCAAAATCCTTCATTGTGCTCATTAAGAAATTGTACATGGATTGAAAGGCAGTTGCAAACAAGAGACTGCTGTATTGTTTAAGCTGTATTGCTTATTGTTTATTGCTGTATTGTTTAAGTAGGGAAGATGTGCGTCAGGCTTATATCTTGCCACCATACTTATTTAATGTGCACATAGGACAAATAATCAGAGAAACTGCCTTACATAGACAAGAATGTGATATCAATATTGGAGAAAGGTGTATTGATGGCATGCGATATTTAGATGACCCAACCCGGCTTGCTGAAACCGAGGAGGACATGAGAAGTTGCTGATAAAGATCAAGGGTTGAAGCCATCAGTGTGGATTACAACTCAGTGTAAAGAAAATTCAAATCTTCACAACTGGACCAATAGATAATATCAGGATAAATGATGGAAATATTGTCAAGGAATTTGCCACCGTTTGATCTGCAATTAATGCTTTTGGAAGCTGCAGTCAAGACATCCAATGATACTTTGCATTTGGTAAATCTGTACAAGACCTCTTTGGAGTATTGAAAAGCAAGGATTTCACTTTGAGGACTAAGGAGTACCTGACATAAGCCATAATAATTTCATTCACTTCATATGCCTTTGAAAGTTGAACATTGAATAAGAAAAACTGAAGAAAAATTGATGCATTTGAGCAATGGTGCTGGTGAAGACGATTCAATGTACATTGGACTCCCCAAATAACAAACAAATCTTTCTTGGAAGAAGTATAGACAGAATGCTCTTTAGAGGCAAAGATGGCAAGACTTGGTCTCCTATGCTCTGGACGTCTTGTCAGGATTGACCAGTCCTACAAAGACATCACAGTTGGTAAAATGAAGGTACTGCAAAAAAAGAGGAACCCCTGAAATGAGATGTACTGACATAGTGGATGCAACAATAGGATCAAGCATAAAAGCAATTTTGAGGATTACATAGAATTGGGTGGAGTTTTTTTCCATTGCACATAGAGTCACTATGAGTGGGAACAACACTATCCATATGAACCAGAGAATTGTACGCTTATCTAACATGGGGAAATAGTTTCTTTGATTTATTTTTTGTTTTAAAGTTTTATTAACATTAGCTCTTTACTTTCCCTAACATGACTTGCTATACCCCTAAATAACAATCCAATTGCTATCTTAATAGATTTACCTATCCAGGATTTCATATATGATAAAACATACCAGACAAAAAACAAAAAACCTCGGCAACACTAATAGACTAAAACAGAGAAATACCTCTGTTGAAAAGAAAGCACAGAATATTAAAAACCGGAACAAATTTAAAATGAGTCAGATGGAAAGTCAAATGATACGGTGTTAAATTTTAACCTTAGTATGTATTTGAGTTTTTATGAATTATTTGGGATTTTCACTGAGGAAAAGAAATAAAAAGAATATTTTCCACCACTTTCTTTAAATCACAGTGATTTTACTATATTTTAGAGTGGCTTAGTAGAGTGACATTCATTAATCTACATTTCAGAAAAATGTGTCTCATCGAGAAAATGTATGAGAACAACTGGTGATGGCAGCTGTAGGTAGTGAACATGATGACAGCTTCAAAGTTCATTCTTTTCCTCTTTGTGAACGGGTTCTGGTTGTAAGCAGAGGATACCAGGAAGATATTTACTTGTATTTTATTGATTATGTGGAGGCATTTGAGTTTGTGATCATAAAAAACTACAGATAATATTGAGAAGAGTGGGAATTCCACTCTTCCTTGGGCTCCTAGAGCACTTTTAAATGGATCATGAGGCAGTTGTTCAAATAGAACAAGAAAACATTGCATAGTTTAAAATCAGGGACAGTATTCCTGAAGATTGTATCCTTTCACCAGCTATTCAATATTTTTGCTGAGCAAATAATTCAAGAACCTGGATTCCATGAATAAGAACATAGTATCAGATTTAGAGGAAGACTTTTTAGCAACCTGTGATACACAGATGACAGACACAACCTGGCTTAGTGGAAGCAAAGAGGACCTGAAGCACTTGCTGATGACGATCAAGCAAGGACTTCAGCCCTCAGTAGGATTTCAATTCAGTGTAAAGAAATGAATATCACTACTACTGGACTATTAGACAACATCATGGTGAAGAAGAGACTGAAGTTGTAAAGAATTTCATTTTGCTTGCATCTGTATGAAAAGAGAAGCAGCAGTCAAGAAATCAAATAAAGTATTACATTAGATAAATCTGCTTGCTGCAAAAGGATTCTTTAAAGTGTTGATGAGCAAGGTTGTAATTTTGAAAACTGAGGTATACCAGACCCAAGGCATGGTATTTTCAATGTCCTCATATGCATGTGGAAGCTGGGCAATGAATAAGGAAGACAAGAAAAAATTGGTGGGGATGTTGGCAAAGAATATTAAAAGTACCCTGGACTTTTTTGAATCAGTTTTGGAAAAAGTATAGACAGAATAGTCCTCCAAAGTGAGGATGTCTCACCTACTTTGGATAATTAAGAGGAAAGATCAGTTCCTGGAAAAAGATAATCATGTTTGGTAAAGTAAAAGGGCCACAGAAAAGAGAAAGACCCTCAACGAGATGCATCAATAAAGTCTCTGCAACAATGGTTTAAGCATAACGATTGTAAAGACAGTACAGGATTGGGTCATGTTTGTTCTGTTGTAAATAGGATTGCTATGAGTCTGACCTTGACAGCACAACCGTAACCTGATCATAGATGCCTATAGCACTGAATAGTGCCAGACAGTCTCCCATCCAGATCCAACACTGATTAGCCCTTGAGATCAGGGTGTGCTCAGAGCCTTATGACTTAAAGTCCTGGTGGCATAGTGACCTGCCAAACTTGGGGTCAGTGGTTTGAACCCACCAGATGCTCCATGGGAGAGTGGTGAGCTTTTTATTCACCTAAAGGAGTGGGTCACACTAATCGAAAGGTCAGTTATTTGAAACCACCAGCTGCTCCATAGGAAACAGATGAGGTTTCTATACCCAGAAATACTTACAGTCTCAGAAACCAACAGGGGCAGTTTTACTCCTGTTTCCTATATGTTCACCATGAGTTGGAATTGATACTGGTAGTCAGGAGTTAAAAAAAATTATCTACTCTTATAAAGACTTACATGTCAGAAGACCGAAGGGGAAGTTCCACTCTGTGCTATAGATTACTGAGATAGAATTGATGCAGTAGCAATAGGAAATAAAATGAAGTGAATATCAAAGCAGTTTTGGTGGTGCTATTAGATAAGTGATAGACAGGTATCTGCAAGATCAGCAGTTCAAACCCACCATTGGAACCACAGGAAAAATATGAAGCTATTAGCTTCCATAAATATATACAGTTTATGAGTTGGAATAAACTAATGGTAGTTTTTGTTTTAGAACTAATGGGTTTTTTTTTGCTTTAGAATCAAAAGAAATATGTGGGCACTGTGGGTTAGGCATTGGGCTTTTAACTCAGGGTAGACAGTTCATACCCATTATTTACTACATTGCAGAAAGATGAACCTGCTTGCTCTTGTAAATAGTTACAATATCGTTTTTTTTGGGTGGGGGGCAAGGGAGATGGGCAGGAGGGAGAAAGGAGGTGGCGTTGACTGGCCAGGAGTACGGGAACAAGTGATTCAAAATTAGTGACAACATGGGTGTGAGAGATCCAAAGGGATTGATCAAGAGAAATGTAGCAAAGAGAAAATACTGAAACCCAAATTGACGTTGAGCATGATAGTGGGACAAGAGGAAAGTAAAAGGAAATAGAGGAAAGAACTGAGGGATAAAGGGCATTTATAGAGTTCTAAATATAGGCATATGCATAGGTGAATATACTTATATATGACAATGGGGAAATAGGTAGACATGCATATACTTACAAGGTTAGTAGTAGGACCGCAGATGGGCATTGGACCTCCACTCAAGTCCTTCCTCAGTGCAAGAACATTTCATTCTATTAAATTCGCATTACATGATGCTTACCCTCCCAAAACGATCACTGAAGACAAATGTGTACATAAGCAAAGGTGGTAAAGAAACCTGCTGGTGCCTGGCTATCAAAAGATGTAGCATCTGGAGCCTTAAAGGCTTGAAAGTAAGCAAGCAGCCATCTAGCTCTGAAGTAACTAAGCCCACATGAAAGAAACACACCAACTTGTTGGATCACGAGGTGTCAAAGGGATCAGTTATTAGGCTTCAAGAACTAAAAATCATAACACTGCATGCTCACTTTCCTGCCGTGATCGCTAATGATAAATGTGTACATAAGTAAATGTGGTGAAGAAAGCTGATGGTGCCTGGCTATCAAAAGATACAGTGTCTTGGGTCTTAAAGACTTGAAGGTAAATAGGTGGTCATCTAGCTCAGAAGCAAAAAAGCCCTCATGGAAAAAGCACACCAGCCTGCGTGAGCATGAGGTGTTGAAGGGATCTGGTATCAGGCATCAAAGAATTAGAAATTGTCATTGTAAATGAGGGGGAGAATAGATTGGGAACCCAAAGCCCATCAATAGGTGAAATGACATCCCCTTACAGAGGGGTTGCAGGGAGGGGATGAGACAGTCAAGGTGCAGTGTAGAAATGATGGAATATGCAACTTTCTTCTAGTTTTCAAATGCTTCCTCCCACACTATCATGATCCCAATTCTACCTGACAAGGGAATGCGCACTGGAGTTGGAAAAATGCGGCATTTAGGATAGATGATCCCTTGGGACCAGTGGTCGGTGTGGTGACATCAGAAGGGTGGAGGTATGGTGGAGTTGAAGAGGGGAACCAATTTCAGGGATCTACATATAGCCTCCTCTCTGGGGTACGGACAACGGGGTAGTGAGTGAAGGGACACATTGGACAGTGCATGATATGAAAAACTAATAGCAGATTGTAAATTATTAAGGGTTCATGGGGGAAGGTCAGTGAAGAGGAAGGGGAAATATGGGGAGCTGGTACTGGGGACCTAAGTGGAGGGAGGATATTTTGAGAGTGATGATGGCAACAAGTGTGCATATGTGGTCTGCATACAATTGACATAGGTATTGATTGTGATGGGAATTGTAAGAGCCCCCAATAAAGTGATTTATTAAAAAATGGGAGAGGGAAAGAGGAGCTTATACTAAGGGCTCAAGGAGGAAATATTTGGAAATGAATGTGGCAACATGTGTACAAATATGCTTGATACAAATGATGTATGTATAAGAGCTGTAAGAGCCCCCTATAAAATCATTGGAAAATATTTATAATATCAGAAATGTTATATAGGTTACTATGAGTATGAATTAACTATATGGAAATGTGTAAAACCATCAAGCAGAAGAATTGAAATGCATATACATTTCCCCTTCTACAAAAAGAAAGAAAATTCATATAGCATCATTATTTAAACTCTCAGAATCTTAGAATCTTATCAAAAGAAAACATCTTGTTTTGAGTTTTACTTCATGCATTAGTGAAAGTGATAAGCAAACTTGAGTGAATTAGTTCTGAAAGTGTTATGAGCAGTTCTTTTTAAAATTGCTATATGCCTTATAAAGAGGAGAAAGATGAGTGTGGCAGTCATGTGTATGTGTTAATTTCATGATTGAGATGTAGGGGTGGAGTCTAGTCTGTTCATCTGGGCATAACCATTGAGTAGCCAGTGAGGCCTCTGTGTGGGCATGGCTTTCTCCTGAGACTTCTGGAAAATCTCACGATATTTCCCTCATGGAGATAAGAAGCTATCTCCCAAGTTAGTCTCAGAGAAAACGAACTACGGGCAAGACAAGATGGCAGCGTCCCAGGAGCTGGAGGAGCCAGAGGAGAAGCCACACGACCTTACCATGATAGAACCAGACCTCTGAAGCTGGAGAAGCCACGTGGAGAGCCCTGGCAGCACTGAGTTGCCTCTACTATCACTGGATGCTGTTGATGGACCCTGAGCCCTGGAAGTGAGGAGCCGTGGGGAGACCCCTACCAGTGCCGGGACTCTGCACCCACTGGCCTGTGACTTCGTGAATTGGAAGGTGACTTTATAGACTGGTATTGGGTATATGGGCTAATATTGGACTTATGACTTTGAACTGGACTGCGTTGGGATGCTTTCTTAGTGTCCCATTCCTCTTATATATTAACCGTACCCTTATATTCATATACATGTCTATGAATTATTTCTCTAGTCTACCTGGACTAACACAATGAGAATTTCTAAGCCTGCAAATAGTTATAGACTCAGTTCTACATCTGTGGCCTGTGGGGTCATTATTAGTTTGAATGGACTAGGAGGCAGTTTGTAATACCCCATAAAGAACCTTGGTGGCACAGTGATTAAAACACTTAGCCGTTAACTAAAGTTACTGATTGGAACTCATTGGTCCCTCCATGGGAAAAGGACTTAGCAGTCTGCTTCTGTGACATTTTCTAGTCTTGGAAATGGGTGACTCTGTTATGTCCTATGGGGTCTCCATGAGTTGGAATTGCCTCTACTATGGTGTGTTTTGGTTTTATATACCTCATAGTTGATTAAACATTGTTGTTGTTAAGCACAAGATTGGGGGTTGAAATTCTTCAGCCGCTTCATTGAAGAAAGATGAGGTATCTGGTCCTATAAAGATTTTCCTCTAAAGGTCTTTAGAATCCTAAGGAGAAGTCTACTTTGTCCTATAGGATCTTTATGGGCCAAAATAGATTCAATGGCAGTATGGTTTAATACTTACACCAGAACCTTATCTATATGGCTCTAAATGCATGGATTGATTACTCTGTTTCCCATGGCTTATTATAGTTAAGGCCAGTATGTTTTTTTTTTAAACCATACTGTGCACTTTTCCCTTATTTTATTTCTTCTCCCAAATATCATTTCCTTTTAGAAAGGGGGAAATTATGTAGTTGAGAGGTTAAACAACTTTCCAAACTTCACTCAAGTAAGTACTTCTAATCAAGGTCTTAAAAGTCTGGTCTACTTGACTTTAAAATCTGTTTTCCTAGATATCATGTTAAGAAGCTTCCTAGAACAAGAACTCATCTAATACCATATGAATGTAATTTATACTCATATCTTGGAGCCTTTCTGAAAAAGAGGATTTTATAGTCAGATAGAATTTAAACCCAATTCTACTACTCACATGGCTTCAACTATTTTTGCTTTGGCTCAGACTCATCATTTCCAAATGGTAGCAATAACAATAAAAATAATATCTGAGGGAATGTGAGATATATGTGAGTCTGAAGCCCTTAAAACAGTAAGCTACATGTTCAATTATTATATCCTTAGGCATTCATTCCCACTGGGAAATTTGATCTTTTATCAGACAAAGCTTAATCCTGTTGTTATCTCTAATTTCCTCTCAGGACACAGAGCCTAACAGGATACCACTCTCTCTGTTATAGTAGAGTTTTTATTGATTATAATAATGAAGTAAGTTTTCACTTTTTCCTAACAGGCTTCTTAAATCGTTAAGCAAATATCATATTTACAAGTTCATAAAATTTTATTTGAACAGATTGGTCTGATATGAGGCTATTTTTATTCAGTAACATTACAATTAGAAAAGCAAGAGTTTACTTGTGACTATAGAGTCATGCTACAGGATCCCAAACAAACAAACAAAAAAGAGGGGAAAAATAAAAGAAATTAAAAGAAGTCTGGAAATTTATGTGTTACCTGATATTAAACTCTTTTGATAGTGCAGTTTAAATTTCTTTAAATGGTTAAATTGAAAATGTGTTAGCTTAAAAAGTTTAAAGCATCAATGAACATCCTAAACAAAAGAATAACTTTGTGTTGATAATTCCTTTAAAAAGTTGTACATATTCATGTGTGTAAGGTGCAGCTTAATGAGAAAGAATTGAATCATGTTTTATGGTTAATAGTTATAAGAGGTTCTCTATTGGCAATTCAAAAAGAGGAAGACCTTCCAAGGGATTTATTGATACAGTGGCTGCAGCAGTGGCTCGAATATGGCAACACTTGTGAGGAGGATGGTACAGGATTGGGGGGTGTTTCTGTCTGTTGTAGGTAGGGTCCCCAAGAGTCAGTTAGTTCTCTGCACCTAACAACAACAACAACAACAACATATGCAATGCACCATTATAAACACTTTGAATTTTAACTTTAACATCAATCTTGGATATCATGGAAATATTATTTTAACGTTTATTATATATATATGTATATATGGTGAATTAGGTGATATTTACACTTAAAATCCTTATGTTTAAATTCAACAATTGTGGCAGGACATTGACAGGGAATTGCCAGGGGCCTAAGCCAGAGTCAAAAGTCATGGAAGGAAGCATATAATTTCTGATGTCAGATAAATCTTGGCTGAAAGTAGAGAACAGCAGAAAAATATTTAGTGGGTTTCTTTTAGATGTTTAGTGTTTTATTGGCTATGCCAAGGCACTTAAATATATAGATCATAATAAACTATAGATAAGCTTGAGAAGAAAGGGAATTCCCAAAGGTTTCATTGAGCTCATGCATAACTTGTAAATGGATCAACAGGCAGTTGTATAAATGATACTAGGGAATACTACATTATTTAAAATCAGGAAAGGTGTGTGAGAGGATAGAGAGTTGCATCCTTTCACCATACTCATTCAATCTGTTTGCTGAACAAATCATCAGAAAAGTTGGATTATATGAAGAACGATGTGATATCAGGATTGGAGGAAGTCTTATTCACAACCCGTGATATGCAGATGACACAACCTTGATTGCTGAAAGTAAGGAGCACTTTAAGTACTGATGAAGATCAAATATTGCAGCTTTCAGGATGGATCACACCTCAATCTTAACAAGACCCAAATCCTCACAACTGGATGAATAAGTCCAACATCATGACAAATGAAAAAAGGTTGAAATTGTCAATGATTTTGTTTTACTTTTAACCACAATCAGTGCTTGTTGAAACGGCAGTCAAGAGATCAAATGATGAATAGCTTTATGTAAATATAGGCATAAAACTTCTTTAAAGTACTGAAAAAAAGGATTTTATTTTGAAGACTAAGATGGATAAGACTTAAGATGTGGTATTTTTGATTACCATTTGCATATGAAATTTTGAAATTACTCATTGAATTAGAAAAACCGAAGAAGAATAAATTCCTTTTAGTTATAGTGCTAGTGAAGAATATTGATAGTACCATGGACTGCCAAAAGAATAAACATCTGTCTTAGAACAGCCAGAATGCTCCTTAGATGACAGGATGGTGAGGAATGGCTAATTCCTTTAGAAGGACATCATACTAGATCAAATAGAGGGGCAATGGCAAAAAATGGAACTTGCTCTCTTGGAGTCTTTTCTGATATAGCCTTTGATCTTTTATTTCTTTACTTTCTTTTTAATGAACTCTTGCTTTTTGCATATATGATCTTGATGTCTTCTCACAGTTCATCAGGTCTTCTATCGTTAGTGCTCAATGCAGCATATCTGCTCTTGAGTTGTCCTTGAAATTCAAATGGCTTATACTCAATATTTTATTTTGACTGGGGTAGACTTGTTTTAATATTCTTCGGCTTCACTCTGAACTCACATGTAAGCATTGGATGGCCTGTTCCACAGTTGGCCCATCATCTGGTTTTAGGTGCTGATCTGAGATTCCACATGGACTCTTCCTTCAGATGTAATCAATTTGATTTCTGTATAGTCCATTTGGAGAAGCCCGTAGACGCTGTGTTTTTGAAAAAAAAGGTATTTGCAATGAAGTAATTGGTCTTGCAAAATTCTGTCATGCAAGCTCCAGTTTTGTTTTTTTATCAACAATACCCTATCTTTCCTTCCTCTTTGTTTCCAACTGTGCATTTCAATCACCAATAATTATTAATGCATCTTGATTGCATGTCTGATCCATTTCAGACTGAAGACATTAGTAGAGCTGATCAATTTTTGTAGCACTAGTTTTAGTGGCGGTTTTGTAAATTTGAATAGTAATACTGACTGGATTTCCTTATAAGCAGATAGATATTATCGCAAAGTATTGTCTCAAGATAGATCTTGCGATGTACTTTTGGATGATAATTGTGACATCATTCCTGTGGAATCTATCTCCAGGCAAAGTAATCTATATGATTCACTGATTCAAAATGGCAAAATTCAGTCCAGTTCAACTCATCACCCAGAATATTGGTCATTATGTGTCCCATTTCATTTTTGACCACTTCCAATGTTATCAGATTCATGTATGTACCTTCCAGGTTCCAATAATTAATTTTTTGAAGCTGTTATTCCTCATTTCGAGTTCTCCATCAGCAGATGAAGGTCCTGAAGGCTTTACTCCATCCAACTCATGATAAGCTCTACTTTGAGAAAGCAGCGCTTCCTCAGTTATATTTTGAGTGCCTTCTGACCTGAGGGGCCAACTTTTGATACTAGCTCTGAAAATATTATCCTACTTATTAAGTTTTTCTAAATAATAAACACAGTATCTGACAGTGTTCAGGTGCTATTCATAGACTTTTCAATGACTGTTTCTTCAGAAATGGCCAGTTCACTTATTCTTTGACATATATTCTTATTTAGTTAACTTTGCTAGGACATTTTCACTTTGAGTGTTCATACTGTTATTTGAAAAACCAGAAACAAAATTTCCAGCAACATACAAGACACTACAGTACCACTATAGTGACTGAAAATTTGTGATCACTCAGAAGCATGATGTTCTCAAATTCATCCATGGCATGAGCTGCTTAAAAACTTTGTCATTATTCTTTGGTGATGTAAAGTTTTATATATTATGTGTATATCCCCCAATTTTTAAAATTCATTCTTCCACTTAAAGACATTTATTGTGTCCATCTTCTTGCTATCATGAACAGTGCTGTGATAAACATGGGAACACATCTTTTGATGATATGACTCTTTTTTAAAGGTATGCACTAAGTAAATCATTTGCTGGATCATGTGGTAATATTAAATTCCAGTTATTGTAAAAGACACCATGCCACTTTTTTGTCCATCATACCACCTTCTACAATGCATGTCAGTCTCACACTTCTGCCAGCAGTGGATGAGAGTTTCCATCTTTCATCACTCTCTCCGGTATTTATTTTCTGTTTATTTGAATTTTGCTGTCAATGATGGTGTGATGTGATTTGTATTTCTCTCTTTATAAATTATTTTACTGGGGACTCTTATTGCTCTTATAACCATATGCACATTAATTGTATCAAGCACATTTATACATATGCAGCCATCTTCACTTTCAAAACACACTTGAGCCTGTGGTATCAGTTCCCCCTTTTTCCCCTCCCTCTTCTACCCTCCTCTCTTGACTCCTTGATCAATTATAAATTAGTACTATTTTCATATCTTAAACTTTCTGCTGTCTCGCATCATTCATATTTTTGTTGTTCATCTCTCTTGGGGGGTGGTGTTATACATTAATCCTTGTGATTGATTCTCCTCTTTGTCCCCTTTCTCACCCTGCCCTCCTTTCCCCCTATCATCTTGTTATTGCCATTCCCTTATTATTCCTGAGGAGTTCGTTTGTCCTGCATTCCTTTTTCTGACAGTTCATATCTGTACCAGTGTACATGCTCTGTTCCAGCTGGGGTTGTGGGCTTATGATAGTGGGAGAGGAGGAGGCCTTAAAAACTAGAGGGATACTGTGTTTTTTATCAGCACTGTATTGGATCCTGGATGACTCGTCCCTTACTGGTAATCTGTCTTTGAGGGCTTGTCCAACTGTCTACAGAAAGGTTTTAAGTCTCCACTTCTATCCCCCTCATTTGTATCAAATGGTTGTTTGTTTTGGGTCTTCTGATCCTTGATACCCAATCACATCTTGTGATCAGGAAGGTTGGTGTGGTTCTTCCATATGGGCTTTGTTGCTTCCCTGCATCACTTTAATAGTTAGTGACCATGCGTGTTTCTTCATCTGTTTGTTGACTACCTGGATGTGTGTTTATGTATTCTATCCATTTTTAAAATAGATTATTAACTCTTATTTTTGAGATATTGAAATGTTCTGTAAATTTTAATTGAATTCCTTGTCTGATATATTGTTTCCAAATGTTTTGGTCAGTCTTGTGGTCCTGTTTTTAAGCCTTTGATAATCCTTTTGGTGCATGTAAGTTCTTCTTCTTAGAAGGCTCCAGTCATCTATTTTGTCTTTTGCTATGTGTGTATTTTTCATTAACTTTGATAATGTGTTTGTCTCATGTATTAGGGAGTTTAAGTTTGTCTCTACAAGGGTAACACCCCCACTCCCACCCCAAGAGGAATTGCATGGATCAGGTGTTTTGTGGTGAGCATGTTTTCGCCCCTAGGTGAGCACTGAGCAATTTACTTTGAATTAAAGCACTCAGTGTCATCACTTGGGAAGGTTCTCTTTAGTCACAGTGATTTTTTTTTTGTAAAAGCACTTTAGCTCAAACCCCATTTAAAAATTTTTTGATCATTTTATTGGAGGCCCCTGAAGATATTATAGCTATCCATAATTCAATTATAGCAAGCAAAGTTGTACAGATGCTGCCAACAGCATTTTCAAAACATTTTCTTTCTATTTGAGCCCTTTGATATCAGTTCCTCTTTATTCTTTCCTTCCCCACCCAACCACCCCTGTGAACCCTTAATAAATTATACATTATCATTATATTTTTGTATCCTTTCACCCACAGTTCTGTTATTTGTCCTCCTCAAGTGGGGTTATGATTCCATCATTGCTGTCAGTTCCCCTTTCCCATCTTACACCACCTACTCCCCTCTGGCTCCCTTCATGTACTCTTATGGAATTGTTACTCCCATTACTGTTTGTGAGGGGGGTATCTATTCTAGATTTTGTGGGCTGAAAGTTCTTATCTGTACCAATGTACATAAGTTGGTGTAGCAGGATTTGTGGGGTTTAACTGGGGTCATGATAGTAGGGGAGGAGGCATTAAAATCAAGAGGAATGTTGTGTTTTTTGTCCATGCTACACTGCCTACTGGATGAGTCATCCCTATCATGTGTCCCTTCTGTGAGGGAATGTTCAATTATCAACAGATGGGCTTTGTGTCTCCACTCTGACCCCTCTCCTGTTTTTTCCCTCCCTTCCCTGGTGACTCCTCTCCTTTACAACAATTCGATTGTTTATTTTTGATCTTCTGATACCATTTTTTGTTATTTATTTTAATAGGTATTTATGCCCACTCCTTTTAATTTTGGTGTTATTTCTGTCTGTAAATATTTTTGAATAGCCTATTATTTATTATTTTGCACTCAGGTCTAAAAGAGTCTGTTCTTGCTTGCTAACTATTTGGCTCTTCCCCATTAGAATGTTTTGCAGTAACACTAGTCTGTTATGATATAATTGTCTTCATTGTGAAATGAAATCTCTGGCTCACTACTTTCAATCATGTGGTTTTGTTATACCTTGAATTCTTAAAAGAGGTTTCATTTCTGGATGATAGTATCTTATATGCTGATCTTGTTTGATGATTGCTGTTATTGTTGATTCTCTATCCAAAGACTCTCCTTATTAATTTTTGTGAGTTTAGTCTAGTTTCTGAAAATTCCTTTAATTTCCCTATATTTTGAAATGTCATTATTTTTCCTTCATATTTGAGCATTACTTTTACTGAGTGTAAGATTCTTGTTTGCAGATAATTTCTTTCAGGTTTTTTTCTTGTCTGCATTGTTTATCTTGGATAATTTAAGCTTATTCTTCTTAACTACCCTTTTTAAGTAACATTTCTGTTTTCAAGAATTCTTCTTTCTTTATGTTTTACTTTGGAAAGTTTGACTATGATATGTTGTGGTAATTTTCTTTAGAATCTAACCTGTTTGCAATTCTGTCACTTTGCGTGTCCTACTGTTTATCTTCAATACCAGATTATGCAGCCTCCTTATTGTTCTATCGTGACTCAAATATTTCTCTTCGTTATAGATGTCTATAAAAATTTCAAATAGTTTTTAGTGTATAAGTTGAAACACCAGACTATTCAATTCTTTCTATTGAAAAAGATTATCTACAGCTAGGTTAAAATAATGGTACAATAAATACCTATGTGCTTTTAAGTTATCCAATGGTTAATAAGTACTCTACTTGTCACTAGTGATAAATTTGTCATTTCTTGCTAACTGATGGTTGCCATAACTCAAAAACGTCATTTTCCAGTTTGATTCTCCCACCCCCCTGTCCTTCCCACCCGCCCTCCATGTTACTCTTTGTGTCAATTATTTCAGGTCAGTATGCCTGGGACACAGACTATGAGGTGAATAATTTGTACTTAGTAAGTTTATGGGGCGTGTTCTCAGTAAAGGAGTGAAGAATTGAACAGATCGGGGTAAATTGAAATGCAGTGTGATTACTACAAAATCAGCAGCCTACCCATAATAGTTCTGGAACAAGGACAGTTTTTCAGATTTGTGCTGAATTAAGGCAGTGGAGTGACACCCTTTCTTCTCACACATGAACCAATCACTGGATGCTGCCTACTGTGGTTGAGCATTAATAATATTGGGTGAGGAAGCACCTTTTAGCAGAAAGCAATCTCTAAAGGGATACTCAATATGAAGTGTGAGCAGCCAGCAATCCCAGAAAATATGACTCTGAAGGGATTGGTACTCTGAATAGAGAACCATAGCCTTCACTACAGGAGGAATGATAAACATATTGAAAGCTAATTTTTTTTTGAGCGAGAGATAATAATAGCTTGAAGTTTGGGGGAGGAGTGAAGTTCATGTGATGCTGTTGAATTTAAGATATGTTTCAAGTGAATTTTAAATATGTTTCAGTATCAGGAGAGAAAAAACTCAAGATGTCTTCAACAGTTGTGACCAGAATAACTGAAAAAGTAAAGTTGCTTCTCTAATTTAATAGGAAGTGTTGGCTAGCACAAGGTTTTATCTTTTTGAAAATATCTGTGTTAGAGAATACTTCCTCTTATTCATAGTTTTTACTCTACTTAAGAACTAAAATTTCTATTTATAATGCATAAATTGTCTAAATTGATTCAAGCATAAATAGAAAAATTGAATATACTCATAACCTTGTGTGATAGTGCAGAAATTGTCAACATCAGTTTATTTTTTATCATTCTCAGAAAAAAGGAGCTAATGTATTTATATAGAAACTCTAAGTCATCCATTAAGAAATGCTTCTTGGAGGGTTGCTGATTCTCTTATACTTCTAACCTGCCTTTCTCATAGACAGAAGGGACTCCCACCTAGCGAAAATCTTAAAACAGAAGCCCGTCTTTTACTTAATAGTGAGACCTAAGGGGAAATAGTTGGATATGGATTGTGTCTGCCAAACTATCTTACCAACATTTTTTGAATGTTGATACTGGTACTCAGTTTTAGCAGTTAGTAATTTTTCTTTTAGGTGGCCTGGTGGCATAGTAGATTATTTGTTGGGCTGCTAACTACAAGGTCAACAATTTGAAGCCACCAGTCACTCCCAGGTTGAAACATAAGGTTTAGTATTTCCATAAATATTTACAGTCCAGAAACCCAAAGGAGCAATCCTACTCTGTACTATAGGAGCTATATGAATTGAAGTCCACTTGTGGCAAGAGGTTTAATTTTTCTTTTACTTAAAGAAGAAAACAGGTGCTCATCAGAACTATCATTTTATTAGAGTTTTGAAGAAAACAGCTTAGCTGGACCTCAACTAAGACCCTTAATTAATAAAGAAATGCAAAAATCTTATCTATATCGGCATGTTCTTCTGAAGCAAGTGCTAATGTAATGTTGGCTTGTTGACAAATCTTTTGTTAATACTAGAGAACATGGCTACTGTTTTAAGATTAGAAAGGAATAGACTAATTTTGGCCCTTTGAACTAATCACTTTGCAAACTATATGAGAAATAGTGCTGTCAACTTGTAATGAACAAACTATAATTTCCACGCAGTGCACAAGAAGAGGGACTGAATTTACCTTCAATTATGATTGTTATATTTTGACAACCATGTGAAAAGATGAATGCACTGTTCCATGTCTTATGAACACTAAAATACGAAAGCACTTAAAAATTGTTCCAAGTGACTAAATCCTTGCATGGTGCTTGATACATTGTAGGCACTTAGAAGATATTAAAAAACAAGATGCAACAAAAATAGTTTCAATCATCAGCAGTAGTAAGCTTCCTAGATTAGATCAATCTCTTCTTTTTTTTTTTTAATTTCTCAAACATTGAGTATCTCCAGTGTCAGGGGAGCCAGCCATCACAGATTCAGTAGGTGCAATTGTACAGCAATAATAAGCAAAGATTATAATGAAGTCATAGAGATTATGAGAGAGTGAAATAATGGAGTTGGACACATTTTATGGTAGCATGCCCACCTCAGCCTGACTTGGGGGCCCACGTGGAGAGAGAGCAGGCAGGAAGAGGAGAGGGCATTGGGAGAGGGAACAGCGAAGAGAAGGAGACAAGAGAGAGCAGTTGGGGGGAGGAGAAGTGACAGAGTGAGAGCTTTATTGCTGACCAAGTTTTATATCAATTTGGGGGTCATGCTTACAGATAACCACATGTCACATATAGGTTACACAGCAGTGAAGGGGAAGATCTAGGATCATACGCACAATAGGAATGGGAGGTATTAGGGTCCCACATGTGACAAGATGGATGGACTCCGGATTCATGATGGTGGCCTTACCTTGATTGCCCTTGAACTTGAGACTTCATTTAGCCAAAGCTTTCAGGGGAAGTGACCGCTTGTCCTAACAGCAAGGAGTGAGGCCTACCTTTTGTGGGAGAGACAATGGCTTGTGGATGGCTGGAGGCTTCAGGAAAAATATCTTTAAACATCTGACCTCCCACCAAGTGCTGACAAACAGCTTCTAATATTTGGTAAAATGTTGGAGAGAATTGCAGAAAAGTCTCATATTAATCCCACACTCAGAATGCTTGGAGTTCTACTAATTTAGAATTTTGTGTATCCTAAATAATTTGGGTGTTTGTATATCTTCTGATAGAGATCTAACTTCTTAGCAGTGTTGTTATACAACATATTTAATCATAAATGTAATTCCTACATGCAGAGGAAATCACCCCCACTAATGTAAATTTAGGAAATTGTCTTTCTAAAAGTCTCCCTATATCTGTTCATTCCTGGATTCCTTTTCATTCCCCTTTATTATGTGAGCTTTTGACAAATTCTTTCATTATTGGCTCCTGGGAAATTTACAAAAGATTACATAGAAAAGTATTCTCCACAGTTCTTGTCTTTTATCTCTGTGGAACAATGTATTTTTGAATGATTATTTTGATCTCAGTTAGTACCTGTATTAGTCCAGGTAGACTAGAGTAACAAATTCTTAAACACGCATATGTGTATAAGAAAGAGGTTTATATACAAGAGCAACTCTACATTAAGAAAACATCCCAACCCAGTTCAGTCCAACGTCATAAGTCTGATATTAGCCCAACAACAATCTATAAAGTGTTCTCCAGACTCATGAAGCATATGCAAAGATGATGACTGCAGGAAGATCACAGACTAGTGGTTGTGGAAGCATCTCAGTGCCGGCAGAGGTCTCTCTGTGGCTCCTCCGGCTTCTCTGCTAGCATCCACATGGCTTGTCCGGCTGAGGACACTAGGGGAGTTTCATGTGTCTTCTCGTCGGGGAGGAGAAGGGAGTGAGTCTTGTCAGTCGAGTGTCTCCAAGGGAGTGAGAGTTGTCAGTGGAAAGTCTGCAAGGGAGTGGACTGAGAGAAATGGTGTCTCCGCCTCCAAAAAGGAAGGCCCAAATGTCCCAGAATTCTCAGGGGGAAGAAGATCATGTCCACACAGAATTCTCATTGGCCATCTCCAGATTGTCAGGCTAGTCTCCACCCCTACACGCTTAATCCTCAAATTGACACCAGATTGGGTGACTGCCACAGTACCCTCATGATGTTCATGCTTTTACTTGTTCTTCAGATGCTGTGAAATATTTAAATGCCATGACGAATTCTTCCTTGCCACAGGCTTTAAACTCTGCTGCTCTTGAAATAAAAAAAACTCATTTGCTCACTAATTATTTTAGAGTTTTAGTTATCTTTAAATTTTTGTATCTTCTGTGAAAATATGTGCAAGGATTGTGATTAAAAAACTCTAAAAATTCCAAATTCACTATTATATAGTTGATTTCAACTCAAGAAGACCCTATAGGACAAAGTAGAATTGCTCTTATGGGATTCTGAGATCGTACATCTTTACAGGAGTAGAGAGACTCATGCAGTGAGTTTCAACTTCTGACCATGTGATTGCAGCTTTATTTTAAGCCCACTTATATTTGTTAGTAAGTCAGTTCTAACTTTAGTGCCTTGAAATTAATGAAACCATTGTAGTAATTTGTAGGGTGGAAAACTTTGCTTTTAAAAAGTGTTGCCTCCTATCTTTAACATGTTCAAAGTTTAAGAATTAAAATACTCTGTTTCAGTACATAAACCCAGTGTCATTTTATTATTAAATTTTATTCAGTGATTTAATTATTTATTAAGTAGAATTTATGTAAAGAAAAGCAATGCATTAAGAATGAGATCTGGAGTCTGGAGTCTGATATGTCTATGCTTCCAAGTTGACAAGTTGTACAACTTCATCCACTCATATTCTCAGTATCTTCATCCATAAAAACGAAGAAATTATTTGATTTTTAAGATTCTAAGATGCACACAAATTTCTCATTCTCTCTCTGTCTCTTTGATGCTCTCTGTACATATATGTATAGCTCTATTATTTATTTATATGATAGCATTCCCATTAACACTGTTATTATCAACACAGGTATTTAATAAGCAGATTTATTGTACCCAAACAGTGGTTGATATTCAACACTTTTAGAAAGTAGCATATAATTAAGAACCAATATTAACAAAGGAAGATGTATAAGTTTTATGAATGCATTGGTGAAAAGCAAGGGTCTAGGTCCTATACTCTAGGAACTGACTGACTGCTGTTTGAAATGTTCAAGAAATGTTTCAGATACAATGCTGTAAGAGCTTACTTGTTTATTCCAAGAAATTTGGAAGACATCCTTTCTCCCAGCTGCTCACCCAGGCTGAGCTCCTATGTGGTCTGTCAGCAAGGACAAAGATTTACATTTAGGAGCTGATAAATAGCAAAACCAATTGGTCAAAAGTTGAGCTGGCCTTGGGCACCTCGGTCTTTCTGTAAGGCTATCTCATCAAGCAATATAATGATGACATTTTAGAATGTAAAAGCATAAATAGGTTGTAATAAAACTGTTGAAATACCGATTCAGTATGCTTCATGTAGCAATTGCAGGAATTCTTATGGATTCATCAAACTTTTGAATGTAAATCAGAGAGAACAGTTATATGAGAATATATATTACCACCATTTGTATGTTGCATCACAAAGTGAAAAAATAGAAATATTTCTGTATTCTTCAGAAATACATATTGTGATACCTTGTCAGAAAATGTCAACTTTAAGGTAGATTATTAAAAGTGCTTCTATTTAGAAAGTACATTATGTTAAATGTTAAGTTGAAAAGATTAATCAATAAATAACATTAAATGCAAAAATAAATTTGGAAGACAGTTGCCTGGCCAACTGGCT